>JANKYE010000009.1:27324644-27339023 GCA_032467995.1 Erythroxylum dillonii
AGAAAGCAAAAATGAGACGAAAGCAGAAACCAAAAAATGAGACGATAGAAGAAATGAGACGGAAGCAGAAACCAAAAATTAGACGGAAGCAGAAAGTAAAAATGAGATGATAGAAGAAATGAGACGGAAGCAGAAAGCAAAAATGAGATGATAGAAGAGAGACGGAAGCGAAAAGAAAAAATGAGACAAAAGCGGAAGGCAAAAATGAGACGATAGAAAAATGAGACGATAGAAATGAGACAGAAGAGGAAACCAAAAATTAGAAGATAGAAATGAGACGGAAGCAGAAGGCAAAAATGAGACGATAGAAAAATGAGACGGAAGCTGAAGCAAAAATGAGACGAAAGAATTTAAGACGAAAACCCGATACCACGTCAGATGATTAATCAGTTTGAGTTAGTTACAGAACTCAACTGAATAATTGTTTTTTCAAAGATCAAGAAACAAGCAGAAAAAAGCAGTTATCAAGAAACGGTTGAAGACGAAGGCTATAAATACGAGTTGGAGTCGAAGGCTGCAAAAGTTAATGAATTTCAAAAGAGATAGAGATTCTAAAGCTAGAAACATTATTGTGCTAAACTCTAGAGCTACTATTGTCTGTAACAAAGCTCGAAACATCTTTCAGTAGAAAGAAGGGAAACTGATAGCCTGAAGAGGCTAAGTGAGAAAAGAATACTTGTTGTAAGAGACCTGAAGAGGCTCGATGAAAAGAATACTTTTATTTTTGAGAAGTATAGTGAAATCTCATAAAGGATTATGAGGACTGGACGTAGCCCACGATTTGGGATGAACCAGTATAAAAATGCTATGTTGATTCTTACTCTTAACTCTCAACTTTTAATTTCTTATTGTTTCATACAAGTACTTAGCAGTAAATTGCAATACTTCATAATACTGTTATTCAATAGTTCTGAAAAAGGAAGTTTTCAAAAGAAGTTTTTGAAAAGGGGATTGTATTCAAGAAAACGGATACATAATTCAACCTCCCTTCTTGTGCGTTTTGTATATCAAATATAAAGCCTATACTAACGTATGATTTACTTTAGTAATCTGACTCTTGTAGATACATGATATAATCACTAGGTATTGATGATCTTCTAACCCTAATGGATCTCCTTAATCTTGTATTATCATCCTCACGAGGAACTTGTTGCTCACCTTATTGTTTAATTGGTTGCTTAACAATTTCTGGTTGTTCCTCATTTATAACTTGATATACTGGATTAGTGTTAACAGCTTGTGGAACTTCAGTAACTAGTTGTCCAATACCTATTTGACTTTGAAGGGTGTGAATGACAATCAATTGATCACTTGAACCAGAGGGTTAAGCTTCATAATAACCACTTTCAGAACCTATGTCTAGGAAATGATCACTCCCACTGGTCAAGTCATTCTCAAGAAATTTTACACTTCTTGATTCTATAATTCTAGTGCTGTGAGATGGACAATATAACTTATACCCCTTAGACCTTTCAGCATATCCAATGAAATACCCACTAATGGTCCTTGGGTCTAGCTTCTTTTCCTGTGGGTAGTAAATTCTCACTTCAGACGGGCATCCCCAAACACGTATATGCCTCAAACTCGATTTCCAAACCTTAAATAACTCAAAAGGTGTCTTTGAGACAACCTTAGTTGGAACTCGGTTTAATATATACACAGTCGTCTTTAGAGCGTTTGTCCATAGGAGTTGAGGAAGTTTTGTGTTACTCCTCATACTTCTCACCATGTCTATTAAGATTTGGTTTCTTCTTTCTGTCACACCATTCTGATCCGGAGAACCAGGCATGGTGTACTAGACAATAATCTCATGTTCCTGAAGAAACTTCGCAAAAAGACTAGGTGCTTGTCCACTTTCAGTGTATCTACTATAGTACTCTCCACCTCTATCTGATCTCATGATTTTAATAAGTTTTTCATATTGATTCTCCACTTTAGCCTTAAAAATTTTAAAGGCATCCAAAGCTTCGTCCTTAGAATGAAGTAGAGATACATATATCGCGAATAGTCATCTATAAAGGTGATAAAATATTTCGGACTACTTGCGTCCATGTCTAGACAACAAATATCTGTATGTATGATTTCTAACAGGTTTATACTCCTCTGGGCACCCCTTTTAGACTTGTTAGTTTGTTTACTCTTAATACAATCCACGCAAGTCTCAAAATTAGCAAAATTCAAAGTATTAAGTACTCCTTCATTTACTAATCGCTTAATTCTCTCAATGGAGAGGTGTCCTAATCTACGGTGCCACAATATAGAGGATTCTTCATTCACAACACAACGTTTCAATCCAGCGGTGACATGCATCGAATTATAGGCTTCATTATTTTGTAACTGAATGGAATAGAGACCATCAGATAATGTACCACAACCAATAACTTTCGATTTATTATACAAACTGAAACCAGAATCTAAAAAGTAAAAGGAAAAACCAAATGGTACAAGTTTAGATACATAAATCAAATTTCTAAAGAAATTTGGAACATAAAAGGTCTTTTCCAAACACAAAATGAAACCACTGCTCAAAACCAAACTGCAAGTCCCAATGGCTTCCATATGTGAACTCGTCTTGCTTCCTAAATAGATGAATTGTTCATTTCCCACCGACTTCCTTAGGTTTTGCATACCCTGTAAAGTATTCAAAACATGGATTGTAGAACCAGAATCAATCCACCAGGTGTTATGTTGAACATTAACCATATTAGACTCATAATAAACAAATGAAATATAAGTACTTTCTTCTCGAGCCAGTCCTTAAATTTGGCGTAGTCTTTCTTCATGGGTCCCCTCTTCTTGCAAAAGAAACACTTTGACGACTTCTTTATATCGGCTTGAGGAGCAACTTTGCCCTTTCCCTTACTCTTGGCATTGTCCTGCCTCTTCTTTCCAGAAACGGTCAAAATGGCCCTTTCACCATCTTCCATCAACAACTGCTCCTCCTCTTGCACACACATGGTCAACAGCTCATTGATCGACCACTTATCTTTATGTGTGTTATAGGATATCTTAAATGGACCGTATTATTAAGGTAGTGTGCATAAGATGTAATGCACTAGGAAAGATTCCGATATTATACATTCCAACGCTTTCAACTGAGCCGCTATGTCCCTCATACACATTATATGATCATGTACACCTTTTATTCTAGTGAGCCTTAAAGATGACAACTGCATAATTAAAGTGCTGGCAAGGGCTTTGTCGGATGTAGCAAATTGCTCATCAATGGCCTTTAATAGATCCTTCACATTACTATGCTGGTCAACAGAACTACGAATGCCAGTAGATATTTTGGTCTTTATGAACGGCACAGAGAGACGATTAGATCTATCGCACCTTTCATAAAGTGCAATAGCTTCTGAAGTGCTGGTCTCAGTCGTACTCGGTGGTTCGGTCTTCCTAATAGCATAGTCTATATCCATCCAGCTTAAATGAAGCAGAATTTTCTCCTTCCAAACTTTATAGTTGTCACCCTTCAATTCGGAAATATCACACTGAATATTAAATGCTGGAGTAACTGCAAATTGAGGAATAAGACATATGCTCGTTATATATATTTTGAGACCAATAATAATTCATGATTTACCAATGTAAATCATGCAATTAATAGATGACTCTAGTGACATAATACTTGCGTGTCGACTAAGGCATTACTCAATTAGATTCATCCAAAACGTTATGATAAAACTAAAAAATTATGTTCCTTTTCTTAATCCCTGTGGGTAAATTAAGAAATATAATTTGATATTTTATCTTAATTAATCATACAAATATAATAAAATTCTTATGAGGAGATTTTATTATATCACATACAATTAATTACAATTTATGTCTTAATATGATCTTAAAGCTAAATATATAATTATAATTAATTTGAGATGCTGTGACCACTCCCAATTAATTAAAATCATATGATCACTAATATTATTGTAAGCTTTAAATTAAAGCCTAAATATTTGCATCAAGTCATAAATTATGCAAATAAATTAAATAATAATGCACAAAATATTTAATCTAATTTTTTTGCATGTATGATTTCAATTTTTTTTGCATGTATAATAATCATGATTTTATACACACAAAATTTGCAATTAAACACTTATAATTTGTGAAAAATTAAACAATTATAATATGCATGTTATAAACTTAAATTCTAAGAATAAGACATACATAATTAAAACTTAATATTTTCATAAAATATTAATACCCAAAAATAATTTTATAATTAAAATCATAACTCATAGGTTAGTTTTGAAGTAACTCAATTTATTACTAATATTAAAACAAAATTAATATTAATAAATTTTTTAAAAGGGAAATAAGACGAAAATTCATCGTCTTCAATCTCCAACCGGGTCGGGCGTGATCCGGCTAGAACTAGTCGGAGTATCGACTAGTTTGGCGTCCAAAAAATGCCAAACATTGCGGGAAGAACGGCAGTGGGACGAGGAGGGCCAGACGTAGCAGAGTCGACCATGCACTTTCTCTTTGTGGCAGGATAAATGTAGATATTGGTCACTTTCTCTTTGTGGTTGAACTGAAACTTTTTTAGTGTGATAGAAGTATAATATGCGGCCATTGTAGTGGGAAGATAAGTTGGTATAAACAGCCCAATCTTTGCCCAAAAATTATTAAACTTCAAAAAGGTATAAAGCTCTTATTTTTGTTTCTAGTAGCCCTACGATACAAGGCTTATACTCTAAAATGAAGTATCTTACCTTAGCTTTTTTATGAGGGGCATTTAGCCCACAGACATTCCAGACAAGAATCATCAAGGGAGGATTCCATTTTGAGATTTTTATTATGTCTTCGGGTCATTCTCCTTCTGGATTTACTATTTGCCTGCAAAGTAGTAGTCTTTGATTCTACTTGATCCTCGTGGCAAGTAGGATTTTCTGTCGAGTCAGAAGTGTTAATTTCCTCTATGTTATGGCTAATAATTGTGTCTGCCAAGCTTTCTAATATATTTACAGGTTCACGGTCCACTGAGTTGGAAGGGGTCACTCAGCCGTCATCTCCATTGGGGGGGCTCCTCAGCAGAGCATTTTCCTACGTGTTCAGCACCAGTTTCTACAGCTTCTAGTTATTTACTAGTCAAATCAACCTTTTTGCAATTTGCAGGGTAGTTGGTATTCAGATTAACTAATAAGGAGTTCTCTTGCCCTTCTTGCTCTCTAAGGGTTAAAGTGGCCTGATCCTGGGTGGGTAGGGTGGGCTGTATCAAGTAATTCCTTAGACCATCTAGTTTTAAAAGGCCTGTCAATTGCTCTCCACTGTTTGGCATTAGCAGAGGGTCTCCATGGGTAAGATAGGGAGATTTCTGTATGTTCGTATTCTCCTGCTTCATTCAACTTATGGATAGGGAGTTTTTCAGGCAATTCAGCTTATCAATTTACCTCAATGCATATCTTAGCATAACATATCCTCTCCATATGGGCAGTTTGAGAGTCCACACAAATGGGTTTCGAAGAGCTGGCTATATAGCTTAGCCATCCGATTGTCCAAAATTCTAAAGGAATGTTGTGGAATTGAACCTAGGTAGGAAGAACTTTTATGCACCCTTTGTCACAATCTAAACCTGGTTTCCAGTTCTGCAGGAACATGAATTGTCCTCCCACATGCCATAGACCAGATTCCAAGATGTCCATTAGTTGATGTTCTGTGGAAATCTTGAAGAGGATTTTACCATCTTCCATAAGTAATGTTCTTTCTAATCCTTTTTTCCCCTACGAGCTTCAGCCTATGCTTTCACCAAAGGGAAAGCTGTATGCTTGTTCCAAAAATATCCCACTAACGATGCCATTTAGACCACGGCTCTAGCTTGCAACAGTTCTTTAGGGGGAGAGAGGATTCCATCCTTGATCACATTTGAGAAATGTTTAAGCTTACCTTTATTATGCTGTGCGTTTAGCTTTTGTTCCCAAGCTCTTTTGGCTAGCGAGGGAGAGTGTGGTCCGTCCTCTTCCTTGGTTTCTTCGGTAGCAAACTGAACAGGTTTCTTACCATTCATAGATTTAAATAAGTCTGAAAAGCCCTCTGAGTCAAACAGGTGGGGCTTCTCCATTATTGGCCAAAAAAAAGCTATGCTTAACTAATCATTAAACATTTAACATTTCTCTACAAGTATTGAACTTTAACATGTTGTAGTTACCTTCTGCCTCAACACTCACCTGTTTCATTCTATTTTTACGTGAAATTAGTAAGTAAGCTTCTGCTCAACCTCAATATCTATTTAGGCCCTTTAGTGTTCTAATTTTGTAAAATGCCAGTACCTAACAGATGGTCTTCGAATATGCAAAACAAATTAGTCTTAGCTAAAATCCAGATAATTCTAGTTTGTCTCATGTCTAATATATGATCGCAGTTTGCCTAGTTTGTGTTTTAAAAAAGTAAGTTAGCTCCATCACCTTCATTTTAAGTTCACTCCATTTGAGGTATAAGTTGAATGCACTTAGGATGAGGATCCCTTAGATTGCAAAATAGTACAAATAGTTGATGAGGAAACTTGGAGATGTAACTTATAATAGGAATGTCCATTATTAAAGTAAATCTTCCAAGTTATAATCCTAATTTAAATGGTTATAATTATATAATCTAGTTATGGGATAAATCTTATGTTTTCCATAACAAGTCTTGTTTGGAAATCTTAAGAACTTATTGCCAAAAAATTTTCTTGGTTAGACCTTATTTGGACCAAGAACTTAATGCCTAAAGCTTAAGTTATAATTTGGTTAATTGTTAAACTTCAGTTAAATCCGAAAGAGAGGTGGGCCTGATGTTATCAATCCTTTCAAAGTAAACGTCCCATTATTGATAAAAACATTAATGAAACCTTAAATGGGTGGATTCTACAAGCTAAGGAGAGTGCAGTGATTAGCATGCTTGAGACTATTAGAATAATGGTTATGAGGAGGCATGTTAAGAGGAAATATTTTATGCTTGGGTGGAAGCATGATATAGCACCAAATATAATGAAGAAGTTGGAGAAGAACAAAAAAGAAGTAATGTAATAGAGAATTGTATAGAATGGAGATGGCGGTTATGAAGTTTCAAAAGGTGATGGGAAGCATATTGTCAAGATCGGTAGATAACATAAATATAGTTTTCGGGCATGGGACCTATATAGATATCCATGCAAACATGTGATTAGTGCAATCTATCCCTCAAGAGAAAGGGTTGAGAAATTCGTTGATTCATGCTATCAAAAGGGTCAATTCTTGAGTTTGTATGAACATGTGTTACAACCAATACGAGGTGAAATTTTCTGGCCCATAATTGAAGTATACATCCTCAACCTAAAAGGGTTATACCTGGTATACTGAAAATTGAAAGAAGAAAACAACAAGTTGAGCTGAAGAAGATGAAAAATCCAAGCAAATTGAGTCAAAAAGGGTAAGCACATAAAAGCCAAAAATGTGGTCTTTAAGGTTATAACTCCAGAAAATGCAACATCACATCAAGTCAACATGACGAGGCTTCTTCACAAGTATGTATATGTTACTTCAATCATATGAATACAATTTTATAAACATGCACTTACTAATGTATATAATTATGTTAATCAGTTTAGAACAAAGGGAACTTCACAAGTATACAACTTTCAATTTTATATTAGTTATTATTTGTACTAATTACTGACAAAGATGTTTTCATTATAACTAGAGTTAAGCGATGGGAATTTGGTGTTATCAATTTGTATAACTTAAAGTCTTTTTTATCAATTTGTCTAATTTTAAATAATTACAAAGTGTGTTTGTAATAATTTTTCTTCCGTTTTGTAGGCTGGTGCACTTGAAGATGCCAATATAAACCCATTTGAAGATGATGACCTACATATGTTTCAATTATCATTTCAACCATAAGGTTTACGATTCAAAGGACAGTCTAATATTACTTGACAACATTTACAAGCTAAAGCAAGTAGAAGGGGAACCTCATTGACTTCATCATCATAACTTGAACTTACGCAATCAAGTATAAATAAAGCAAACATCTATTACTTGTATACATACAATGTATACATATTTATGTTGTATACATATGAATGTTTGTTTTGTTTACATACAATGTAAATATTTTTGTTAATCAATATGATTTATTAGGTAACCCCTCTCTCTCAATGTCAACCTCTCTTTTACATTAACTTTTTCCCATATTTGACAACATATGCAATGAGTAAATTATTCATACAATGTAAATATTTTTGTTAATCAATATGATTTGTTACATAACCTCTCTCTCTAGTCAATCTCTCTCTTACATTGACTTTTTCCCAATATTTGACAACATATGCAACAAGTAAATTATTCATTTTATATTGGTTATATATGGTACTATTGTTTTTCCTTCATTACATAATTCATATACCAATTTTGTTATTCAAATACAACATATTCATTATATAAATTATAAATTGTTATACTACAACTTATCCATTGTATATTGGTTATATATAGTAGAATTGTTTTTGTAGCACTCCACTCCCGCAAGATACGTGCCTGACATCCTAAATGATACCCGAATCTATGCCTCGTGAGGGTGGCATACTAGAGCACTCAAATAGTCAAAACTCAGTATAATTTTTTTTACAACAAACATATACACGTTTTGCAAAAAAATCAATAACCAAATCGGGCCCACTTTATTTCATAAACATTCTCAGTCATCGCAAAACAATCATCGAAATTTTAATTGCCATTTGGGCCCATTACGAAGACAACATTTTTAGTCATAATGACTTTACCTTACAATATAAATACCTTGGTATACACATTGTGTTAAGTCAAAATGACTTTACGTTTAATAATTTTGATGAAGACCAAATAAAAATAAAAGAAGAAAGTAAGTTACAAAAAAATGAGACGCAAGCAGAAACTAAAGTGAGACGGAAGCAGAAAGCAAAATGAGACGGAAGCAAAAAGCAAAGTGAGACGGAATCAGAAAGCAAAATGAGATGGAAGCAGAAAGCAAAGTGACACGGAAGAGCAAACTAAAAAGTGAGACAGAAGCAAAAACAAAAGTGAGATGGAAGTGCAAGCCAAAAATGAGACGATAGAAAGTGAGACATAAGTGCAAGTAAAAAATGAGACGATAGAAAGTGAGACGGAAGCGCAAGCCAAAAGTGAAACGATAAAATGAGACGAAAGATCCAATACCACGTCGGATGACTAATCAGCTTGAGTTAGTTACAGAACTCAACTGAATAACTGATTCTTCAAAAATCAAGAAACAAGAAGAAAGAAGTAGTTATCAAGAAGCAGTTGAAGACGAAGGCTATAAATACGAGTCGGAGTTAAAGACTGCAAAAGTTAGAGATTTTCGAAAGAGTTAGTGAAATTAAAAAAAAGCTAGAAATTTTATTGTGCTAAACGCATAGCTATTCTTATCTATAACAAAGCTCGAAATATTTTTCAGCTTCACTTAGGCAAGTTGAATGCTTCCTGTATATGTAGAATAAATGACTAACTTATTGAGTCAAATTCATTTTTGAAATGCACCTTAATAGCATAATTCATAGGCACATTCTTCCTTCCATAGTTCCTTAATAGCTCTTAAGCTCATAAGATGTTATCCCCTATTATTCATCCTTATAAGAAAGCACTTTAAAAGTCATTAATTAAAGGAATTAGAGTTATCTTCAACCTAGAAGCAAGGAGTTTAAGGATAATTTTGTATAGTATGTTACATCAAGAAATTGGTCTAAATTCTTGAATGGAGTAGGGATTATAGACTTAAGGAATGACATATATGATGGTCTTGTTGATCTCTTTTAGCATTTTCTTACCCTTAAAGAACTCAAGGATTGCACTTGTCACTATTCTTTTGGTCAATGGCCAAGATTTTTATAAGGAACTTCTATTAAGCCCATCAAGGCCTTCCTCCTTGGTGAATTGGCTGGAGTTAAATGGCTGAAATATGTGCATAGAGGAAACAAAGGTAGTTGGATAAACAATAGTGTTTTAGAAAAAGTTAAGTGCCTCTTGTTTATTATCCTCCTGAGTTTGAGCAACTCTTCCATATTGTTTAGCCAACGAGGAAATCCTATTGAGATTTTTCCTTATGTTGGTAATTCTCTAAAAATATTTTGTTTTTATATCTCCCTTTCTCAATCATTAAACTTAGACCTCTATCTTATAAGGGAATTACAAAATTTAACAATTTTTGAGTAAATGCTTAAGGGCCTATTCTCCTTTTTTAAGATATATAGATCATTGGGTTTGGAGTAAATTTCTCCTTACATCATATTGACCATATCGTTAGCATCTGAAATTGTTGTTAATGTGTTACTATATAAACTTTAATTTAGAGCTTTGAGTTCTTTCACTTTGGTCAAATTTCTTATGCAAATATAAGATTTATGGACTTGAAACTCATTAAAGAGTAAATTTGTCACTGCTTATTTAAATCATTCAATCTCATCTAAAAAATTGTTGACTTTGAATGGCACTCTTTTGATCTAACTTGTTGCAACTTTTTAACTTGAGTTTAGACTCCAATATACCTATTAGCATAGGCTTTATTCTAGAATGAAGTCCTTGAGCAAAAAGGTTATTATTTGAGTCATTTAATTCCATAATATTTCATGAAAAGGAGGAAACTAGTAGGATGATTGGCTCTTTAAGCCTTTTAAGGGATGCTTCCTACCTAATCTTCTTCTTCTGACAACCTTAAACTCGTCATCAATTAGGAAGGCCACCTCAAACTGGTGTGAGAGTTTCTCTTCTTAACTAAAGTAGGCAAGGCTTCTGAGAGGATTAGAATTTATGGTGGGTTTAGATTATTAAAAGAGGGTAGATCTCCGTGTTTAACTTCATTAGATGAGGGGATGACATAAATGTTTGCTAAAGGTAATTAAAGTGATAAAGAGGGGAATTCCCTATATACTTAAGGATAATGTCAATGCCCTCATAATTAGGCTTCTTATTATTGTTATTGATTGATAAATTATTTTGACACTCATCTAACTTTAAGCGCATAAGTTCCATATAAAATCACCTCTTTTAAAGTTTCTACCCATAAGCATCCATTTCTTACCTTGCTACGCTACTTATGTTTTCTATACCCTAACTATATCCTTAAATAGTGATTCCTTCTATGATGATCTTAGCATTGGGATTGTCTCCAAAAGTCCTTGTTTTATATTCACTACCATATAAAACCTTGCATATCCTACTCTCTTCCTTGAAGCTATTGACTTATACATGCATAATGGCTTACTTATAAAACTTTCCAGGTAACTAAGCCCTTTGGTAGTCCAATATTGATCTACAGTGGAACTTGGTTTAGCATACTTCTATCAAGTACTAACCCTGGATTCCATTGCTAAAGGAAAATGGGGATATTGAAGATATGTCATGGCCTTGATTTAATAATCTTTTGAGATGCTACCTTGGAGCTAAAGTTAAAGAAGAGAAGATTCTCTTTATTTAGAAGAACCTTTTCAAACTATGCCCCTTCCATTTTCTCAAGGCTTATGCCTAAATAGTAGGGAAAATAATGAAGAAGTTGACTAACGTTGAGGACTAGAAGTTAACTCCCTCCTTTAGCACCTTTAAAGGTGGGGTCACAATTAGAGGAACCTTCAAATAGAGTGTAAGGATAGGCATGCAAATTGCTCTAAAGAGAATCTTTAGCTACTTATTCCTAAGTTAGCTCGAAGTTAAGGGGGACAAGGAGCTCCCATAGAAAGGATTCTATAAGGGCCAGAAATGGAGATGCAGGGTGGAGAAGTTAGGTTTTATCATATGGGAAGAATAAAAAGGTAGTATAGGAAGTGAAGGAAGACGCAAGGAAAACTTGTTAGAGGAGCTACTGAAGGGATTAGCTAAAGGAGAACTAGGCATCAATGGCAAAAAGTGACAATTTGTAAATGTGGTTTGGTTGGCTACCAACCAAGTTTAGGTCATTAACAAAAGTAGCAAGGATTTATTATAGGTAATAACAAAGTTTGAAATATCATTCCTAAGATGATAAGTAAAGAAGTAAGGAACATAAGAAAAGACTAATTTACTCTTGCCTTGACTTAAGTTTGAGAGAACTAAAGGGAGAAGCTGAGGAGAAGATAATAAAGAGGTTGAGTAGAAATAGGTAGGAGTATACAAAAGGAAAGTACAAAGAAAAATATGAAAAGATAATAACTCAAAGTTGAATAGAGATTAGGAGATATATAGTAAGGAAAGAGAGAATAAAAGCAAGAAAGGGAGAAAGAGAGAATAAAAGCAAGAAAGGGAGAAAAATATATGAGAAAGAGATTAGGGAGAAGAGGAAGATGTATTACCATAATCAACTAAGTAGTGAGTCCTTAAACTATAGGTAAGAGGTGAGAGCTTACTTCCCTCTCTAAAAAGGACCTAGAGTTGCCATTATTATAGATGTGGTTGATGATAAAATTTTTCAAGTTCCAAAATGGATAATTATGCATGAGTTTAATGAGAAGGTATAACAATTAGCAAGTGTTATAATTTTAATTTATGAATAGTTGTATACCTAAATGAGAAGATGATTTCTATTATTATTTTTTATCGATCTATTGAAATTTTACTTGCACTATTTATTATGCCTAAAAAAATTATTATGTTACTTTTGAGTTTTGTTTTGGTTTCTTATGAAATGTGCTTGGTTATGAATCTTTTAAATCAAATATATGTGAACAATCAAATTTGTTTTAGTTAAGACGTTAGTTGATAATAACTATGAGGCTTGGAAGAGTGATATAGAGTTGGACTTGGGATTAATGAATTTAGATATGGCTCTCATTAAGGATGAGTTTGCAACTATAAGATAAGAGATTACAATAAAACAAAAGATTTACTTCAAAAAGTGGAAATTATGGTTAAGCATCATAGTGATAAAGAATTTGATTTCACTATCCTTTAAGAATGGTTTATTGATTGAGAATAATATCATAAGGTTTATGGAATCTTCGAAAGAATGATTAATTAAATGTGACAAAGCATAGGTAGGTAAAATTTTACACATATGAATTTACCAATTTGTAAAAGGGATTTTGTAGTTAAAGCTTACATCTTGAAGATATAAGACATAACCAATAGTCTAAGTGGACTATAAGTTTCTAATTGTTGAATTCATTATCTTTTATATTTAGTTCCTTCAAGATTGTGTATAATTATAGGAAGTAGTAGCAAACAATGAATGAGATTATATTAAACTATGTCTAATAAAAGGAAAAATTAAAGCATGAAAAAGTTGAAGTTGCTAATTTTGGTGGCCAAATCTTCTAGAATTATAGGATTCAAATCAAAAAGCGAAAGAAGAAGAACAAAGGTTTCAATAAGGATGGAGATAATGCAAATGGGCCATAAACTAAAGTTAAGAAGAAGAATGTTAAGTATTACTATTTTGATAAAAATGTGGCATTTAAAGAAGGTCTGATATAGGTATAAGGCTTCTTGAACAAGGAAAGAAAATTAGGTAACCTTATGGTTTTATTTTAGTTTAATTTATCTTTAATATATTTAATACCAAATAGTTGATGATTAGATAATGGTTCCTTGATTCATATTTTTAATAAAGTATAGGCAACAGGGAATAAAATTTGGTTTAGTCGGGGGAAGTGAACACGTATATAAGCAATGGAACCAAAGTAGTAGTGGAGTATAATAAAGATACAAAGTTAATGTAAGTGGTAATATAATGTTTAACAAAGCGGTGTATGTTTCATTTGTAGGACTTACATTAGTTTCTGTTTTAGAATCGATGAAGTTGGATATTATTTTTCAATCAATAATAAAAAAGTTTCATTGCCCCTGATTTCTATTTTCATTAGTGAATTTTGATAAATAAAGGTATTTATTGCTTGAATTTCATTATTTTATTAAATTAGTTATGAATATTGGAAAAAGAATTAAAATTAGTTTAATCAAGGAAAATTCATTCACTTTATGACATTAGAGACTTGAGTATATTTTAAAGTAAAAGATCTAGAGATTTATCAAGGATGAAGTCCTCCCCAATTTAATTTATGATGTTGATAGTGTATATGTAAATTTTATTACAGATAAACTCACTAAAATTAAGAAGAGGCATCAATAGGAGTTATGAGGCTTTGAAAATTATTCATGTAGATATTAATGGATCTTGAAGCCCAACCAATAATGAGAATAAGGTTTTTATAACTTTTATTGATAAGTAATTTCGATATTGTTACATACACCTCATTAGTGATAAATTTGAGACTTTAGAAAAAGTTCAAAGTACTTAAAAAAGAGGTTAATAATTAACTCAATCAACTCATTAAATTCATCTAGTCAGACTAAAGTGGAGAATATTATAATATATACAAAGATTTAGGTCCAGAGAATGGACCTTTTACTAGTTTTCTGGAAGATTATGGCATAATAACATATAGATGCAATCATA
>JANKYE010000009.1:27344634-27359160 GCA_032467995.1 Erythroxylum dillonii
ATTATTATTAGTTTGAAATTGTTATTATTATTATTAGTTAATTTTTTAACTAATACAAACCATTCATAATAAAAATATCATTGAATTACATCTTACTAATTATATTAGAGACTAGGGACATATTCGTCGTTTGCACTATTTTTCCGTTCTGTCCCCTGCAACCAAACACATTCTGTTTTGAAGATAGAGACCGTTTTCTCTGTTCCGTCCACCATAACCAAACAGCTCACTGTCCCCAGTTTCTATTCCGTTTCATCTTCAAATTTCTGTTATGTTCCGTCTCCAGCTACTGGAGACAACAACCAAACGCAGCGTTAAGAGACTCAAAAATGACAAAGCAATAAACTGACAAATCCAAAGGGGTAAAACAACCCCTTGCTTTACGGTGACTCCCAGAATATTTCCAATTAAGGTTGGGGATTGAGCGAAGAGGCGAGAGGAGTGACCGGCGATGGATCAGCCAACTCAAGCTTGTCTACTCCGACCGACATGCAATAGCAAACAAAGAGGTACTGATACTGTGATTAGCGATTGGAGTTTCAAATTTCCCGAAATATGACTCTGTTTCTTCGAAATATAGCGGTGAGGCAACGCTCATTGGGGCCGGGGAGCTCAGCTTGGAACACCAACGAGGTTAGTCCTAACAACTACATAACTCTCCTTCCTTCTCCTTCGGCTAATGGTCCCATCAGAGAACTGAATACTGAAAGGAATAGGCGATCGGAGGTGACTCTGATGATGGGGGAAGGCAACATTGTTTGTTGTTAAAACAATCTAAATGGTTATTTGTATAAACTCAAAACTTATACTTAAGGCATATGATTTCATCCCGAGGAGTAGAAGTAGACTCCCAAAATGTGGCAATGATGCTACAGTGGCCATAACCAAATATTGTTCAAGAATTACAAGGCTTTCTTGGTCTTATTGGGTACTATAAAAATTTTATTAAATTTTATAGGAAAATTTTTATCCCATTGACGGCTATGATATGAAAGAATTCCTTTGTTTGGCCATAAGATTCATTGGTTGCTTTTAAAGAACTAAAATTGGCTATGATTTAAACACTAGTTTTAGGTCTTCATGATTTTAAAAAGTTCGTTACCATAGAGTGTGATGCTCGTACTATAGAATAGGAGATGTCCTGTAACATGAAGGTTGACGCATTGCTTTCTTTAAATGTACTTTAGTTAAGTGATACCAACATATACTAGCATATGAGACAGAATAGATTGGCTTAACTAAGGTTGTGTACCATTAGAGATCCTATATGTGGGAGTGTTAATATAAATAGATCATTATAGCCTAAAGTTCCTACTAGAATAACATATTATTTACCTCTTACCCTGAGTCAACAAACTATTGGTTTTTGATTTTGAGGTGGGATATCAAGCTTAAAAAGAAAATGTCATTTCTAATGCACTATCTCGTAGAGATCATGACGTAGGTGTCTTAACATTAGTATCCATACCTTAATTGGGATTTTTTGATGCAATCTAGATAGAAGTTTTTAACTTACAAGATTTACAACAACTGGTTGCACGTATCACTGTAATTAAGGTAGTCCTTGGTCATATAATGATGGGCTAATACTTTTCAAAAATAATTATTTCCAACCTCTTCTACCATGTTAAAGAAATAATGTTAATAGTTCATGCTCACTGAGTTTCAACAAATTTTTATTAGATATTAATGAAGCGATAAGTTAAAGGACGTAGATAGAACATATGAAATTTTCCAAAGGAATAAGTTAGAACACTTAAAACTTGCTAAGCTATTGTAACCCCTCAAAATTCCTATATCAAATATTTCGATGGATTTCATGGACGGACTTTTCCCATCGCATAGGAAAACTATTTCAATGATAATAGTAAATTACTTCTCCAAATACACACACTTTATACGTTTAGAACACCCTTATTCAACTACAACAGTAGTCTGAATCTTCCTTGACCATTTAGGTATATAGGTTGATAAAAACCATAATCAGTGACCGAGATGTCACATTCAAAAGTTCCTTTTAGTAAGAGCTATTCAACTTCAGTTTAACATTGTATATTATCCTGAGTCGCTATCTTTCTTTTACACTCGAGGTCAATCATATTATTGACAGGGAGAGTAAAGTTAGATACCAACAATAGGTCTTGAACACGTAACGATACCTTAGTTACGTATCTCAGATCGAACGTGAAAGGATAATAAATGAAGAAATGCAAAAAATACTTAATTTCAGTTTCATAACTTCAAACGAGCTTTTCGAAGTCGAAACAAGCTCAAATTTATCGTCATTTTCACAGGAACTGCTCACGAGACACGGTCAACGTCTTTTTACAATTTTCTCAAAATGTAAGCTTTCTTAATGGGTCAGAGGATCCTTATGCTTACGAATGACAGCAACTGTAGGAGACCTTAACGTTTATATATAGTTTATATATCAGGCTTCCCCATCACAGGCCCGATATGAGTTCGATCCACACTGATTAGGATCCATTTTCATCCAAACTTTGACCCATTGATTTAGATCATTTATTGGGTCACTTTATTATCTTCATCTGATCAAATGAAGTAAATTAACCGATAAGTTATTGAAAAATTAAAAAATGCACTTAAATGTTGTCCAACTTTATGGGAAAAATAAAAATTATCCAACATTCTCCCCATTGGACAATACTTAATTGCAGTTTTGACTCAAATTTAAAATAGTTTAAAAAACTCGGTTAAGTCACGCTACTGTATTAGTCAACTAAGTTTAAAAAACAAAACATTTAATCCAAAGATAACAAAAGTCCATTATTCTGTCTTGCAAGGCTTTCAATACCAAAAAGTATCAAATGCATGTGTCACATGCGACACAAATCTAATACAATTACGCATATCTAATACCTCACTAACATGAATGGGAAAAATGGAATGTGGCAAACTAGGATGATACCTGTATGATCTAATATGTATCATTTTTGTTTATAAGTCTCGATTTCTCCAACTTTATGTTAAACTGCATTAGAGAAATCTTATTTTTTCTCACCGAATGCTAAAAGCATTAGAGAAAACCTTTATGTTCTCCAACTGAATGCTAGACTGCATTAAAGAACCTTTATGGGATTAAAAAACTTATATCCTCCTATGTCATGTCAAACTTTATAGATATCTGTATAAAACTGTATGCGTTAAATGACATAAGCTCAAAGTCTATCTGTACATATGCCCAATGACCTTTAAATGTTTAAGATCGATAAAAATCTTAAGACTTTCACACATATTATGATAATGTACGATAACATGTATTACTGAGGATAAACAATGTTCATCTTTATTGATGAACCACCATACTACCATAATACATCAAATGTATAAATGTACATAAAGCAAACTTAATGATCCCCTAACTAACAGTGTCTAAGGACTTCAAAACACCCATACTGTGTACTTGTCTTTCAAACACAAGTGGACGAAGTACTTTAGTTAAAGGATCGACTTACAGTTCCTCAGTCCTTAAATGCTCCTAACCTTAATGTCACCTTTTCAGATCAACTCCTTCATGGTCAAATAATTGACCTCCAAATGCTAAGACCTTGCGATATTCAATGTTGTTATTAAAAAACACAACAACAAGATTATCACAGTACAACCGAATAGGTCTAGCCACTGAATCAACTATAGACAACTCAGAAATCAAGTTTCTGAGTTAAACCATCTGTGAAGCAGCCCCATAGCATGCACTTTGCATGCATAGTCAAGGAAATCACCTGTGTCTACTTGACACTCTTCCACAACACTATACCATCTGCAAATATAAATGTAACCTTAAGCGGACTTTCAATCATCCGGACACATAGCTGAATTTGAATTTGAATTCCCTACGAGGTTTAGTCTGTTGACTTTTTTATATGTCAACATATAATCCTTGATTCCCTTTAATTATCTCAACACTCGTTTAACTGCATTTCAATGATCTATACCTCGGTTAACCAGATATTAATCAAACATTCAAATAGTAAATGCAATTTCCTGCCTAGTACATAGCCGAGCTTACATCAGGCTATCAACTATTCTAATTTCAGGAACATTCCTCATAGCCTCTCTTTTTACTTTATTCTTTGGATATTGTGCCAAAGATTATCTTTTACTATGAGAGATAGATGCTACGATAAGTTTACAATCAATCGTATTAGACCTTTGTAGCACATACTCAATGTATGCGTCTATGAAAGGCCTGATAAGTGTTAAGATCTGTCCTGGTGAATCTGAATACCTAGGACAAAAGATGCTACGCAAAGGTCCTTGATGTTAAAGTTCTTAACCAAAAATTGCTTAATCTCATACAACATGGTTAAGTAATTTGACGTGAGCAATATAACTTCCACATACAATAATGGGAAGATAACTTTGCTCCCCATGACCTCATAATACTAGCGTCTTTTAACTTTATTTTCCATGAAGCTGAAAGAGGTGATAACCTCATCAACTATAAGGGATCACTTTTGGGAGTTTTGATGTAAATCATATATTGATCTGCATAACGCGCAAACCATGTCAGTTCCATGTAGATCCTAAAATCCTTCAGGTTGTACCATATAGACCTCTTCATAAAGGTCTTTATTCAGAAAAGTTGTTTTAACAACCATCTGATGTAACTCTATATCATCATGAGCTATAATTACCTTAATCATTCAAAATGTATCTTACGAGGATACGAGAGAAAAGGTAACAATAAAGTCAACCTTTCTCTTTGAGTGAACCAACAAGCAATTGAGCAAGCCTATAAACCACTAAACTTTATCCCAAAATCCTTTAAGTCTTAAACTCATTTATAACAGACGAGTTTGTAGTTCCACTATAAATCAAGTAGCTCTCAAACCTTACTATGCTTCATGGCTTACATCTCATTAGTCATTGCATCCCACCACAAATCCAAATTGGGTCCAGAAATTGCTTATGTAAAAGTAACTTGATCCGTAACATGTCTAATAACATATTCCTATTCACATGATAGACTATATAATTAGATAGGATAGCAGGTTGTCTCAGCTTGGTGAATCTACACAGCTGCATTAGATCTTGTACCCCTAGGAACCTCTATGTGTACAAATATAGGTTCTTATTCCTGTACAGGAATGTTATAAAGACCTAGTTCTACCGGATCCAACTGTATGAGTAGCAGGTATATGATAACTGTAGTATCTGCCCTGCTATCATCCGAAAGGTCAAAAGGCTTACTATCTTTATAGACATCATATTCTAGAAACTTGGTTGTTTGTGATTTCACTATTCTAGCCTCTCCTTTTCTACAGTAAAATCTATAGCCTTAAAATGGTCGAGATATCTTACTAAATAGCAATGAACTTAACGAGCATACAATTTGTTTTTATAAGGATTATATTACCCCAATAGGGCAGCCTCATACACGAATGTGTGCAAGGCTGATTTTCCAAACTTTTAGATAATCGGGTAGAATAGCCTTGTTTTGCATCTACTTCTTCAAGTCCCTTAGGATACAGTTATGCCTTTCGGCAACACATCATTTTACTCAGAACTACCTGGCATAGTGAATTAAGTCACTATTCTAACTGATTCAATATATCTAGCAAACATACCTCTTTAAGTCTTGAAACACCATGTTTGGCAAGATATTCTCCTCCACAGTTAGATATGACACTCTGGATGGATTTTTCCAATTGATTATCAACCTTCAGTCTTTAAGCAAGAACACATAACTCTAATGGGAATACTCATTAACAAATGTCAAAATACATTTAGAATTGTACAATGCAACTGTATAAGGTCTACTAATATCCGTATGTATCATATTTAACAAGTCAGAAGCATAAGTTGACCTCTATATCCTTATTATTCAACTTACCCCTACAACAGCCAACACCTTTTCGCAGACCATCATAATCTAAATTTGAGAGAATGCTTAAACTTTTTCCATGATCAATCTCTCATTCCTAGCTCTAGAATTGTGGCTTAAACTTTTATGCCACACCATGTATGACTTCTCATTCATCAAGATTCTTTTATTCGTGACTTATTTTGGAAGATAAGAATAAGCATATTTCTAATTTGGGGTAAAACACATTCTATACAAACTATATGATAAGAAAGTTGTACCATTATGTTTTGCATTAAACAACAACTATACAACAAAAGCATTAAATACAAAATGTCAACTTTCGTTGTCAAAAATTGATACAAAGATCATATATAAAATGTGCCGTGTAAAACCAAAATAAACCTTGCAACAAGGTTCAGTACATACATCCCTTATAGATATTACTTCTACTTCTTAATTGTTGTCAAGCATCAGTTCCTCCTTTCCTTTATTTAACTTTATCTCGGATATAAACCTGTATTGTGGAAGCACCTTGATCAAATGCTCCACTATCTAGTCACCAAGTACCTAATGTGACTATCGCAAATTAGATTCATAAATTAACAAGCCAAGGAGTTACCTGATGGTCACAATCTTTCTTTCTAGGCCTCATACTGTTGGCTTCTTTATGTCATGCGAACCTTTGATAGCACTGGATTGACCAACGTCAGCATATGGAGAAGATTTAGACTTTCTACCTTTAATCTTAATGGGCATTATAGGCTGCTTTATAAGCTCTCATGCTCATGGATGTAGGTGGAGATGGCATGTCCGTCCATATGGTCATATTAACCTCAGCTATCTCCATAGCATTCAATACATCCTCTGTCCACTTATTCGTGTTGAAACTGATTAGGGTTTCAATGGTGACACTGATATTGTTGACCGAAAAGGTGACTACTAGTAAATAGCAATACATTTTTAAATCAGCACAAATGTAGGATAACAGCGATACTCAAAGTCATTAAACAATAGCTTTACTTAAAATCCAGTCACACATATTATGAAACACCTGTAGGCTGAATACTTAATATACGCAACTAGACCTCTACGTAAAAGCGATCAGAGTACAAACCGTTAACTCTCACGACACTACCACTTGTGGGCGAATAGATCATTCAAGCAACGGCTTTCCTCTATCCAATGCTTTTATACACACCTCAAAATCTTATGTAAGGCTAACACCTATGGGCAGAATAACCGAACATGAGACTAGAGACGTCCCCTAACGTGCAAGCAGAACAATTTAAAATACTGACTCGAAAGGCCACTGTGGTGACTACATCTTCATTAGCACTTAAAAGGTTCACAAACACAAGAGATATATCTTTATGTTATCCTCATATTCTTTATGAGCATATGGTATGTGACAATGTAACATCAATAAATGCAAAAAAAACCTGAATGCACAGTCTCATTGTCACACACTTGTGCTAAAGGCATTCTCTGAAAACTTCATTTAAGACTTTTATAAAGGAAAAATCTCAATAGAGCAACTATCGTACATCATTGGATACTGAACCAACCTCTTGAGATAATTGAACCTCATGTATCTCCCTTATGGCAAGTTGGTTGCACGAAAATTCACTCTAAAATGGCTTTAGAATGTTTTAATTCCTTTTCCAAGTAATTATCAAGCAATCCCGAACACTAAACATGAGGCCCAAGACACGAAACTTAAAATATCTCCCTCATGTGATGTCCAAATCATGAAAATTAACTCGAAATCAACTTCAGAACGCCTTAATTCCTTATATGAAGTTAAACTTTAATTTATTACTAATGTAATAAATCCAAAAAAATGGAAAATATTACTTTATACATTTCTCCAACCCAAAAACTAACCCAAAACACCCCGGAGCACCCTAACGGGAAATCTGAAATTTTTTGTGTTTTTTTGTTTTGTTATTATTCACTATAGCAATTCCGTACGGCTAACGTGCAGTCCGCGCATCGGCGCAAGAGGCACGTGTTAGACACACACCAGTGCAAATGAGCTTGAGACATGTCTGGCCCGTGTCGCACAAGTGCGACAAGGCGCAAACACGTCCACTGATGCTGACGCATGCTTTGCACGCGTCCAACATGCGTTCGGTCACCGTTGCATCATGTGCCAAAGCCACCACCCTGCATCAGTAACTGTTCACCAACGACAATAAGCACTTCCTCACCAGAAAATGGCAATTTTTTGTGAGTTTTTTGTCCATTTTTCGAGCTCCCGAGCTCGTTTTCATCTCGTTTCTCAAGGCTAAACACATGTATACTACTTTCATGCAATAAAAAGCAAGAAAAAACCGAGAAACAGAAGTTAACTCTCCGAAAACGTTATGGAGAAAAACTAAAAAATCTTCATTTTTAAACAACCGATCACGTCACTGCTCTGATACTACGTGTAACACATAACGATACCTTAGTTACATATCCCAGATCAAACGTGAAAAGGCAATAAACGAAGAAATGCAAAAAATACCTGATTTTGGTTCTATAACTTCAAGCGAGCTTTTCGAAGCTGAAACGAGCGCGAATCCACCGCCATCTTCAGGGGAGCTGCCCAATGGGATGCGATCAACGTCTTTCTAAAGTTTTCTCAAAACGTAATCTCTCTTAACGATTCAAAGAATCCTTATGCTTACGAATGATATGAACAACTGCAAAAGACCTTAACTTTTATATATAGCTTTCATAACGGGCTTCCCCATTACAAGCTCGATATGGGTCTGGTCTACACTAATTGGAATTCATTTTTCACCCAGACTTTGACCATTGATTTAGATCATTGATTGGGTCACTTTACTATCTTTATCTGGATCAAATTATGTAACTTAACCGATAAGTTATTGAAAAATCGAAAAATACAATTAAATTTTATCCAACTTTATAGGAAAAGTGAAAAAAAATACCCAACAAGTCTAACAACATGTTGAGACTAACTCAGCCAAAGTGATTCCCTTTGATCAATTCCGGAACCTTTTCACACATTTAAAAAAAAGAAGAAGAAACAAAATTAGTCAATTCATTAATTGTGTTCTATTTTAAATAATTATGATTAAATTAGTTAAGTCGGTTCAATTTATAATATTAGATTAGATAAGTCAATTTAGAATTATCTACATATTCTTAAATAATAAAAGTTTATTATGCTTGTAATTTTTATATAAAAACAAGTTATGAGCAGGAATAGAGATCGAAGAGCTCTTTCTTTAGTGAACTCTTATTTTTTTGTTTGTTCTAAAATAGGTCAAAAAGGCAAAGAAAAAATTTAACTGACAGTGACAAAACTTACAAATTGAGTTGTCAGATTATGAGGTCTCGTGCATGAATATTTCTCCTTATTCTAAGGAACCAACTTAAACATTTCCCGGATCAAGCTTGGGCCTGGATAGAGTAGTAGTTGTTAACATTTTATGTTTCAGTTTTAGTTCATCCTTCTGCAATTGTCTAATTATTCTGCCCAAACTGGAATGTACAACATTATGTACAATCAGTCAATCGTGTCAATAGGTCAATCCCGCAATTGTAAAAGGCTAAAGGCCATCAAGATTGCAGGATTATAGTACGAGGGTAATTTACAGTTAGCAAATATCTTCAGCCACTGCATAATTTTCACAAAGAAATGTCTGGGAAGTGAAAGGACTGTGTTTATGCACAAATGTGCTGGTGGCTACTTCTGATTGCAGGAAGGAAATTATGCATGAGCCTAATGAAACTTCAGGAATTTTTAGTTGAAAATGAAAAGTAGAATTGCATGATAAAATTCTGGCTAGAGATACAAAGATGTTTCAAGCTACCCATTATCTCGGAAAACCTATAGCCCACTTGAAACACATGCTTTTATCAGCCATGAATACTGTTCCCCATATCCTTCTCCACTTTCTTAATGATTATCCTGAATGGATAATGCATATATAACTTGACATGCAAAGTTTAGCCTACTTTTAGTAAGCTTCAAAGCACATATCTCCTGCTCTCTTAATCAATACTGGTTTCCATAAGATTCGACTGGCTTCAGTTGATAACACGAATGACTGAATGTTCCTGCTGCTATAACAATCATCAATCTGAATCTTCTGTTGATCCATCTTTTATGCTTATGTATACAGTTTGTAAGTGTTCCTCCAACACCTGGAGACCTATACCATGGAAAGATGGCAGTGGTGAGAATTTTGAAGTAACAAAAAAAAACTACAAAAATTTGTCATGTGGCATAGGAACTTCAACCAGAAGGTTAACAAAAGATGAAAAGAACAGTTACGTCCATTTGACAAACCATGAAAAGAACAGAGTGAACCAGCACTTATTGTGCACGTCAAGTGATAGTTCAACTGGTTGCTAAAGAGATTGTAAGACACCATTGGGGTTTGCAGGTTCAGAGTCTTCCTAAGGATATACAGCAATAATCATGTATTTCATGGTAAAAGAACCAACAAAAAGAAGTGAATGAAGCCAACTTCATGCAAGTCCTTTTGATAGAAAAACATTTGCATTGTCCAAAGAGTAAGCCTTAATTCCGTGTAGACATCTAAAATTTATTTGCATCAAATCCCTTCTTCATGTCTTCCTCTCCTACCAAAGACCACAACAGTGTGTTATTAGGCAGCAGTTAAGCAATGATCAGTAATGGAATTCTTGTTCATTTCACACTGAAACCCTTTTATCTACATTGTCTACCTTTATGGCCCAATCAGGAAAAAAAGAAAACCTTTCTTAGGCTACCTGAGAAGCGGTTGACAAAGTTTAGTCTAAAAGCAGCAAATATAAAGCAACTATTTAAGCCGTAAATTGGAGTTATTGAACAACATTTAAGATTTGGTTGGTATGTCGACTCCAATGGGTGGTTTCCTTGGATGATTTTCAGACAAAGCAAGGCCCGTGGTGCAAAAGTCGGACAGACTAGAAGGGTACGCATATAAGCGTATTGCCCTTATACTGAAACTGAAACTTGATTTTTAACAGCTCAACTTGAGCTTCAGCATCTTAGTCATATGGCTCAGATATCATGTCAAGATATTGTCAAAACTCAGAAGAATAAATTGTTGGATAACATTCAAAATTTCAATCAAGTGTTAACTTCAACAATCAACACACCATCAGAAAGAAAATTTCTTACCACGGTGAAAAAAACTAGTGGTAGCCAAGAGCTCTCTGAAGCTTCAAGTCAGAACTTCAATATCGGACAGCATGTAGTCACTCTATGCGCATCCTATTAACAAATAAGGTAAACTGCTAAAGGAAAAGGAATGGACTTCAATTTTTTGAGACTATGATCTCATTGAAGTACTCTCGTACAAAATTCATGTGTACAGGAATGTTACTTTCTTCTCAGAACACATACTGAATTGCATTGAATGATTCAAGGGTTGATGGCCTTAGTTTCTTAGGTAATTATAATCGATCCAAATCTTCACATGTTATACAAAACAGTAGATTACTGCATTTCATACGTAGCAGGTGCAGAGGACACTGTTTTTGTAAATCAGCGCAAAGCATATCTTTACCAAAAGTAAACAAATTTCTTAGTGGAAAAAAAAAGGTTATGAAGAAATTACTATGGAGAAATTTGAGATGAAAAATTAGGCATCATGATTGGGCATTATCATAATATGATGAAGCTTCCGAAGATTATCAGATATCTCTGTCAATAGTTTCCCTTTCATTGCCATTCTGAAGTGCACTATTGCGATGCTTTGGGAATTCAACATCAGCTCCAAGTGCTTTCACTCGGAAATGAAGATTACGCAACTCATCCACTAAACTTGTATCTCCATCTTGGTCTGCCATATTTGAACACAAATGACCCTAAAAGGAATGAGGAAGATTTCCAGATGAATGCATATGGCGTTATAATTTATTTACGTTTACCCGTCTCTTCTTCCATGGGATAAAAATTATCAGTGCTAGACTGTGAGGAAGGAGCTCCATCATCTAGTGAATATTGATTTCTCTTGTCCAGATTTTTCAACCGACCAAGCTGACGGGATTTGGCTCCTTGAAAACTATGGCGCAATTTGTATTCTTGTCTCTCACCTTTTTCTTCATGAAAAGATAAAGATTGGTCGTCATTAAGCATGCTTTCCCCATTATTCTGCTCTTCAGTGGAACTATATTTTGGGCTAATGCAATTTGATATCTCAGTACAGGATGAGTACGATTTTGACTTGAATTCTTGATAATCTTCATCTATCTCATCCTCACTAAAGGCACCAAATTTGTACCTATATGCATCAAGTTCAGCCTCTAAAGCCTTTATTTCTTCCTCTCTTTTCCTAATCAAAGATTGTGCTTGTTGTAGTGCTTCCTGGTCATACTCTGCTTGCTCCTCCAAAAATCTTTGATATTGCCAGGCTTCCATCTGAACAGCTGCCTTCTCTGCTTGCAGCCTGGTGATCATAGCCATAGCATTATTAGCTGCAACAGCAGAAGCGTTTCTTTCTTCATCCAATTCCATGTATAAAGCCATCAGTGACTTTCGGTCCATACGGACCTGTCTCATTGACTCACCATCGACCTCATTTGACACGCTTCCATCTGCAGACTCCGAAGCAAATTCTGTTTTCTCAAGTGGTGATTTCCTTATAATTCTATGAGCCCACCTAGGACTGTCATTGATTGAATCAGTTAGTGGTATTCCAAAAAAGCTGTTGGCCTTGGAAAAGTTTGGACTTCTTTCTCCAATCACGTCTTCAATTTCTGTCAACAATCTCACACTGGCAGCTTTGAAATCTTCTTTATCTGTCATACAGTTTTATCTCTGCTTCAACGAGATGATTCAAGGAAAAGAAAGAATGTTCTTATGCATACAAGCATACACTTAACAGTGGAAGATTATGAAATGAGAAAGCTAAAGAACTGGAGTTTGATTTATTTAAAGAAAGATAAATCCTGTTCTAAACTTACATTGTTTCCCAACATTTATTGCACTTGAACCATCCTCGGCATCATGGAGCTCTTCATGTTCGGGGAACTTAAATTGAGTGCACCTTATGTGAGGCAAGTCCATACTGCGATGCTCCTCATTCCTAAAAGTTGCAAACGGTGCTCGTGGAGAAGGAGTTGGAGCTTGTGAAAACAAGTGTGAATTATTTCCCCTTATATGGGACTTCACCTTCAATGGTTTCCCACAACAGAAACATCGGTGAAGATAACTCTCCACCTCATCATTTTTCTTCCCAGTAGGCAATGTCAATTGAAACTCTTGATCATCTTCAACAAGCAACTCAATGTCCTTGTGCAGAAATCCAATGAGAGACTTGTAAGTTTCAGTGTCAGTTTCTTTCTCCGTAACAAACGAAAGAAGACAACTTTCACACAATTGGTGTATATCTGATAGCTTCTTGTGAGTATGACAAAAGGCCAGACGTGCAACGTCTTTCTTGTGATTTTCACATATAGAATCATTGTAATAGAAGTCGGAATCTCTGTGAACCAGAACGTGATCGATCCTAGTGCAAAGCAAACAAGGGATTCTCAAGTCAAAGAACCTGGCAAATTCATTGGCGAAGAATGCAAGAAACCCATCAATAAATAGCACAAATATCAACACCCATTCAAGCAAGGCATAAATCACAAAATGTGGGAATTTTCCCAGTTCTTGTTCCGCGAAACTTTTGAACGACCTCTTCGCCATTAAAACTTTTTGCCCACAAAAGAAATCACAGAATCAAAAAGAAACGCAGAAGAGTATATGGGTGTTCTTAATCTCTGTTGCTTATAATTTAGGTAGGTATATAGTACAGAAAGATATGAACTTTTTACAAAACTAAAAGGCTTAAACGCTGATGAGATAGAGGATCATGATCTGGGCAATGTAAAGCACTGGACCAGGATCATGACCTCTATGTCTATCTGTCTCTCTTCTGTTTTGAGGAGTGAGTGAGGGGAGAGAAACTATCAGGTTATGTTAAGAATTAGGAGAGAAACTATCAGGTTATGTTAAGAATTTGGAGTTTCAAATTTTGGATGGTCGCATTTATTTGCCCGTAAATAGCATATGTTTCTGGGAGGCTTGAGGTCTGTCGCGTACAGCATATACCTGAATTAACGGTCTGTCAACCCTCTTCAACAAACCAGAAATTATGCCATTCTGGGCTTTACTTAGGATGGGCCACTTGGTTCTAACAACGTTATTGACTTGATTTTGTTCCTTCAGGTCAAGGTAGTGATCTTCCTACTTTGCGATACAAGAAAGCTCGATACGGGATTCTTCGTCTAACTTTACTTTTTCTAACTTTATCTAGTTAACAAAATGTTGTCATTTTTATTTAAATTTTAAGTCACATGGTCATAACATAGGTGTAACGTGCGTGACATAAGTCACGTGAAATTTAAGTCACGACCATGAATCTTTTCATTTTTTATTTTTTTATCATTTTAATTTTAATTGTACTGCTATTATTTTAATTAAAAAATTAAAGTAAATTTTAATTTTATTTACGTTACTATTAATTTTATTAAAAAATTAAAATTAAAATAATAAAAATAATAATAATTTTGTGTCGTGGGCGTGACACTTAAGTCACACTTGTGATAAATTTTTTTTATTTTTGTTTTTTATTTCAATTTTAATTTTAATTTTTTAAATAAAATTTTTAAGATAAAAATTTAAATTTTAAAAATTGATTAATTTAGTTAAATTGTTTACTTAATTTATAAATTATAGA
>JANKYE010000009.1:27422698-27434378 GCA_032467995.1 Erythroxylum dillonii
GCAACGGCTAATTGAGTCTGCAACATCAATATTCATCCAAGAAAGCTGCAAATAAAAGGATCAAGACCAAGGGACCTTGAGATACGATAACACAGCAAAAAGAAACACACAATTCTCAGATTTTAGCTCTCTATTGCTCTCATCTATTTCCAATCTGTTATTGAGCTTTGTTCTTACATCATATCATTATATCCTCATTGTTTTGTGAGTTAGAGTGATTAGTGATTAGTCACTTGTGAGGTAGGATTTGTGCCGGAAAACAAATCGGTTGTAAGGTAGCTTGAGCCGGAATTCAAGCGGGATTGTAAAAGTTCACACTGAACTAAAAAGTGTGCAATATAGTGGTTTGCCAAAATCCTAAGTGAGAGCTTAGGTAGAGGACGTAGGTCTTAGCACCGAACCTCTATAAAAATAGTGTTTGCTCTTCTTCCCTACTCTCTACATTTGATTTTGATTTAATTGTTTTTGTGTGAATTAAACTTCTGATTTTATTGTAGAATTATTCGAAAAGTTTTAGAGATCTATTCAACCCCCCTTCTAGATCGTTTACAGAAAATAGGCTTCGGCAGCGAAAACATCGCCTGTAAGTGATCAAAAATTGCCTTTTCCTAGCTATTAGAGAGAGAAAATTACACCAAAGGTTGGGAGAATTTTAGGCACATGTGACTCATATGCGCCCGAATGCTGACGCCTTTTAGAGGCAGTGGATGCGTGATGCTTGTGACTCACACGCCAAACAGATGTCGCGACAGGTGAGGACACTTGTCTAATGTGTGAAAAACACTTGCATAAGGCAGTGAGCACATCTGTGCGTAAGGAGTATATGTCACATGCGCTCTGAATGTGGGAGGGCTTCTATGCACATATGGGGTGTGCAACACATGCACCTAATGCATCCAAAGGCACGTCAGGAGAACACAAATGCCCTTTAGCTAAGACTAAAGTCAGCACGCTACAGGACAAAAAAAAGGAAAATTCTAAATTTTCAGAATTCATAAAATAGTCCCTCAAAAATTGTGGGTTAGTTTAAGCGTCCTTTGAATTTATAAATTAAGTTTTTATTTTTTTGGTATTTATTTTGTTGGTAATAAGTAAGGTTTAGCTTCATAAAAATTAAATAAAGATTATTAAAGCCATTTTTTTAGTGAAATTTCATGCTTTGGACTTGAAATAAAAGAGATACATGTGGTTTTGGTATCTCATATGGTGTATTTATTGTTTAGTATCACATGATTGTCTCTCTAATTGAGATTTTTCCTTATAATGAATTTTTTTTTATACAATGGAAAATAAACAAACAAAAAGTGTTTATTTATGATGAATTCTTAAATAAAGTGTATTGATAATGTTTTCAGCACTAATATGTGATAATGAGATTGTAGTTTGCATTTATTGATGATACATTGTCACATATTATATGCCCAAAAAGAATGTGAGGATGACATACAAATGTGTCTCTTATACTTGTGAATCCATTTGGGTACTAATAAGAATATAGTCACCAGAGTGGCCTTTCAAGTTAGTATTTGAATTGTTCTGCTTGCATGTCTAGGGATATTTATGATCTTGTATTTGGTTATTCTACTCATAGGTGTTGACCTTATATGATATTTATAGATAAGTATAAAGGAATATGATGGAGGAAAGTCATCACTTAAGTGATCTATTCATGCACAGGTGGTAGAGTCATAAGAGTTAATGGTGTGTACTCTAATCATTTTTATATTGAGGTCTTATCTATTTGTATTATGTATTCAACCCATAGGTGTTTTATGATATCTGTACTGAGATACTCGACATAGATACTATTTTGTGACTTTTATTATTATTGTTATCTTACATTTGTGTTGATCATTATGTTATCAATTTTTTAGTCACATTTTTTTTGTGAACAACAACATTGTTACTATTGAAACCCTGACTGGTTTCAACTTCAAGAAATAGAAGCAAGATGTAGAATTTGCTTTAGAGATGGCAAATATCAACACAGCCATTGTCAGGGATAGGCCCTTTGTATTGTACCTACATCTTTCAACTTGAAGGTTGAGAAGGCAAGTAGATTAGGAAAGGTCAAATAAGATGTGTTATCTGACCATAAAGAGATCTATTCCAGACCATCTGCTAACTGGACTTCCAGATATAACCATAATATGAGACTTCCTCAACAATGTCTCACAGAGATATAAGGTATCTTCTAATGCTGAGATAGGTACCTTAATAAAGGAATTGTTCTCTATGAGGTATACAAGAGAAGGGCGAGTGAAGGAGTACATTATTAGGATGGTCCATCTCTAGAGTAAGTTGAAGGCGTTGAATATCCACATTCCTGATGCTTGCATTGTTCACCAAGCTCTGAATACACTTCCTCCAGAGTTAGGTATTCTGGTTACAACATATAATTCTCATGATGAAGCTTCAGACATAAATGCTTTGAGGTATTCTGGTTACAACATATAATTCTCATGATGAGGCTTCAGACATAAATTCTTTGATTACTTGATATGTTGCTGAAAAGATCTCATACAACTTTATTAGCAACTAAAGGAAAGGAAAAGGTAAAGCCGCAGAGATTCAAAGGTAAACAATCCAAATTCTCTCCACAAATGAATGTTGGCCAATCCAGTCCTTTGGATGTAAAGAATATGAGGTGTTTCTTCTACAAAAAGAAGGGACACAAGAAGTTAGATTGCCAGAACTATAAAAATTGGAAAGAAAAGCAAGAACTATCAGGTAACTCCTTGGCTTGTATGATCCATGAGTCTAATCTTGCTATAGCCACCTCAAGTTCTTAATGGCTAAATTGTGGTGCCTCTAATCTTGTTGCCTTCATAATGCAAGAGTTTATACACAAAAGAAAGCTAAATAGAGAGGAGGAAAGACTAATGATGAGCAATAATAAAGAAGTTAATGTAATATTTGTAGGGGATGTATTTTTGGACCTTAATACAACATTTATTTTTGTTTTACATGACACACTTTATATATTGTCTTTTAGGAAGAATTTGATCTCTGTATCAGTTTTAGATAAAGAAGTTATAGTTTTGTCATTGATAATTATGTTATGCAGATATCTTTTAATGCAAAACATATTGGTAATGCCTTTTTGTCATATGGTTTGTATAGAATGTGTCTTACCCCTCATAACATGTATATTTCTTCATATATTGCTGAACAAGTTACTAGAAAGAGACCCTAACAAAGGATTAGTCATACATGTTGTGGCATAAAAGGTTAGGTCATAAGTTGATTTTGATGATCTAGAAATATGTGTTGATTGTTGCAAGGGTAAGTTAACCAAAATATAGAAAAAAGTGTCAACTCTTGCTTCTGGTTTATTGGACCTTATAAAGTTACCTTATGCAATTCAAGATACTTTCTAACATTCATTAATGACTATTCCCATTATGGTTATGTGTTCTTACGTAAAGAAAAGACTAAAGTTCTTCTGAAGTTGAGAACCAATTGGGAAGCTCTATAAAGATTGTCAAATTTGACTATAGAGGTGAATATTATGGCAAACGTAGAGCTTCAGGATAAGAAAAAGGTTTGCTTATTATAAGTGTGGAATCATGTAGAATAGTGATTCAATTCAATATGTCAAGTAATCCTGAGTAAAATAGTATGGTCAAAAGGTGTAATCGCACCCCAAATGACATTTATACATATATTTTAGCTTTATTAGATTGATAACATTGTTCATGGATTCTTTAAGGCGTATTCCTAAATGGGTTCACATTAGTCAACATAAGATCTTAACTCTAAATCAAGCGTAGTTAGGCTCTCATTTTTATACTATTCAAATTCTATTATATTCATTTGTTAAAAGAAAGAAAGAAAATTATGTTCTTATAATTCTTTTTCAGTATATTATATTGTATTCTTATTTTTAAATTTTTAATAAAAGATCAAATTTCATTATAACTTTGTTTTACGGTTTGTCTATAGCTTTTATTATGTTAAGGTTTTTTCCTTGTTCATTCTTTATTTTGTGTCGTTCATACCAATTATTCATATAGTTGTGAAAATAAAAGAAAGAAAGAGGTATATGAATAGTGACCTTAAAAAATTGTCTTTAAATGTAGTTTGAAATACTTTTTAGCCTTTTTTATGATATTTGGTTTTCATATTTATTACTTAACTCATGAGTTATTTTCTCTTCTTAGCCAACTTTTGTTAGGTTTTTTGACTTTACAAGGATGAATTCTTAATTGATTTTTAGTTCTTTAAAGGACTTGTGCAAGAACTAAAGTGTGGAAAAAGACAGAAAAAGTGTGAGAATATTAAGAAAAGCCACAAAGAAAGAGTAAAATACAAGTGGTTTGTCATCTTTGAGAGTTAAAACATAATAGAGAGCATGAGAAATATTTTTTAATAACTTTTCACGAAGCTTTCAAATATATCTACTAAAAGAGTTTCAACATTAAAGAAGGAGCGAGATAACACATTTTTTTGCAAGCTATACAATACAACTTGAGACAATCAATATAATGTTTATTAAGATAAATAACTTGTCAGTTAGGCAAACTCATTTATTTGGAAAATTGCAAAAGGGACAACAACCTCAAGTTCGTAATGAGAGGAGGACCACTAGACATTATCCTCACTTTCAATAAAAGTTTATGAATAAAATAATGATCCAAGTACCGATAAATTAATCTATGTTTTAAGGTTTTAGGGGGGGAATTAAGATTATGAAAAGAGTTTGGGATGAATAGGAGCCTAAGAGGGAGCCTAAAATTATGGTGTGGATCAAATTTTGGGTAATATAATGAGTGAGTAATTTGCCATCTTTAAGAGTGTGACTAATTTGTCATCTTTGAGAGCTAACATATGAGGGAGAGCGTGAGAATTTTTTTTACTTACTTTTCTTGCAACTCTCAAATATGCTTACTAAAGGAGTTTTAGCAATAAAGAAGGAGAGAGATAGCTTGTATTTTATGCTATGCAATAACAACTTGAGAGAATCAATATAATGTTTAATAAGATGAACAACACTGAAGAAGGAGAGAGATGACTTGCATTTTATGATGACTATACAATAACAACTTGAGAGAATCAATATAATGTTTAATAAGATGAATAACATGTAGTCAGGCGATCCCATCAACTTGCAAAATTGCAAAAGGGATAACAACTTCAAGTTTTTAATGAGAGGATGCATATTAGATGCTATCCAACACCTGTAATGATAGTTGATGAATAGAATAATGATCCAAGTACTAATGAAGTTAATCTAGATTTTGAGGTTAAAGGTGGAAGAATTAGGAATATGAGAGGAGATTGGTATGAATAGGATCCTAAGAGGGAGCATATAAAGTTTATTATTATTGTTATCTTACATTTGTGTTGATCATTATGTTATCAATTTTTTAGTCACTTTTTTTTTGTAAACAACAACATTGTTACTATTGAAACCTTGACTGGTTTCAACTTCAAGAAATAGAAGCAAGATGTAGAATTTGCTTTAGAGATGGCAAATATCAACACAGCCATTGTCAGGGATAGGCCCTTTGTATTGTACCTACATCTTTCAACTTGAAGGTTGAGAAGGCAAGTAGATTAGGAAAGGTCAAATAAGATGTGTTATCTGACCATAAAGAGATCTATTCCAGACCATCTGCTAACTGGACTTCCAGATATAACCATAATATGAGACTTCCTCAACAATGTCTCACAGAGATATAAGGTATCTTCTAATGCTGAGATAGGTACCTTAATAAAGGAATTGTTCTCTATGAGGTATACAAGAGAAGGGCGAGTGAAGGAGTACATTATTAGGATGGTCCATCTCTATAATAAGTTGAAGGCGTTGAATATCCACATTCCTGATGCTTGCATTGTTCACCAAGCTCTGACTACACTTCCTCCAGAGTTAGGTATTCTAGTTACAACATATAATTATCAGGATGAGGCTTCAGACATAAATGTTTTGAGGTATTCTGGTTACAACATATAATTCTCAGGTAACTCCTTGGCTTATATAATCAAAAATATAATGTTTAATAAGATGAACAAAACTGAAGAAGGAGAGAGATAACTTGCATTTTATGATGACTATACAATAACAACTTGAGATAATCAATATAATGTTTAATAAGATGAATAACATGTAGTCAAGCGATCCCATCAACTTGCAAAATTGCAAAAGGGATAACCACTTCAAGTTTTTAATGAGAGGATGCCTATTAGACGCTATCCAACACCTCAAATGAAAGTTGATGAATAGAATAATGATCCGAGTGCTATTGAAGTTAAACTAGATTTTGAGGTTAAAGGTGGAAGAATTAGGAATATGAGAGGAGATTGGTATGAATAGGAGCTTAAGAGGGAGCATATAAAGTTTAAGATACTGTGGATCGAAATTTGGGTAATGATAAAACTGCTCTCTATTAAAGGTGGAAATGATATAAATGAAAAAGAATTTATGTCAACAATCAATGATTTCAATAATGGTGGAGTTGTGTACATTATTGAAGGCAATGTAATTGTTATTAGGAGATCATGAATTCTTCAGAATAAGGAGGATGAGTTAGAACAGCAAAACGAAAATATCTTCAATACCATATGCCACATTCATAATAAGGTATATAGTATGCTCAATGATAAAGGAATTTATACTAATGAAGTAAACTTTACACTAGTAAAGAAGTTCAATTGGCCTACTAAAACATCCAAAGCCATATAAGTTATAGTGATTTAATGAATGCCTGGGAAAAAAAAAAAAGAGAGAACAAGCAGATGCTACTGTCTTTTTTTATTGGAAACTGTAAAGATGGGATATTAGATTATGTAATATCTACACATGTTGCTCACATATGATTAAGGAAATCATTCAATGATTATTCTAATCTTTTCTGTGTTCTCGTGGTTTGGCAGAAAGTATTCTATGTACATGGTTAAAAATTTTAAGGATGAACTATTTTGAAGAACGGAAGCATAATGCAAAACGATTAGCCTAAATAGAGGATTCTTGTATTTAGGCATATGTCAATACGTAAGCTAGAGTTAGTGAAGATCTAGTGGCAAAGCATGTGTCCAACATATGCATATGCAAGATCTTGTCCAATTTTACAAAGTTATAAAAAGATCCATAGTTTCAACTACGAGTATGTTTCAAATTATGTCCAACAAAATTACGAGAGGATTCACAGTTTAAGATATGTTTGTTTTTAATTTGAGACTGTAATTTTATTCCTTGTCATTAGTTGAATTTTAAATTAATTAAAGAAATTTTGTATAGCATTCAAAAAATTTTAATGAATTTGATCCTTAATTCTTTATAATAAACTGGTCAATTCTTTTATACTTCAGTTTTAATAAACTAGTCAATTCTTTTATACTTCTGTTTAACTTCCTCCATTTAAACTTGTGTGTATATTTTTTAAGATATATGTTTTAGTAAGTTCGCATCACTTTGGATCAAGAAAGAAAGCATTTCCTTTCTGAGTTCTTGGAATCTTCACTCTTTGCTGTCAACTGCTAAATTTGGTGAAATAGTTTTCTCTTCTCTTTATGATTTTGAACTAAGAATTGAAGTTTACAGAAGAATGGCAAAGGAATAACATTATCAGTGGACTACTAACTTCATTAAGTTCAATATCCACCACAACTTAAATCGGATGATCATCATCCGTCACCTCTCTCAACTTGTTTCTCCTTATTTCTCATCTCAAAGGCTATGGCGCCTTGATGTGATCCATGCTTGTGGAGGCCAAATTTTCAACACTGGAACGTCAAGGAAAGCTTGCTTACAAGAACTGACAAGTCCCACAAAACCATTAAAATTTCCCTTCCCTTTTGGAAAAGATTCGATGTGATTGTGTTTTTCCAACTTACAAAATTTGCATTGAAATGTGATCAAACTCCATTCAGAATTCGTCGTCTGACTCACTACAAGATGCAGACGTGGACGTGTCTGATAGTAAATGCAGACGGAAGTCTGCAAATCTAACTGAAGTTCTTACTGCTTGAAAGGAAGATCCTATGCTTGCTGCTGAATTCTTCTTTTCCAGCTTCTTGGAGATGTCTATACATACTCGATCAACCATTTCAAGAAAATCTTTCACGATAACAAACAGTTGAAGTGGGGAAGCTCCCCTTTGCTTGGAAGCTGCTACCTGATAGTATTCTGTTGTTCTCTTCACAAATTCCATAACCTTTGCTTCTTCGTCCTTCATCATCTTAAGTTCACCATCACAACCCTCTAAAAATCCCTTGATTTCACTCAGAAACTGCTCCTCCTCACCGTTGCCACAAGGAGATATAAGCAGCTGAATTTCTTCAAGACGGGTGGACAAAGAGGAGCATATGTTGATAAAATTATCGTACTCTATGGTTGCTGCTTTCTTTACATTGGCAAAATCAACATTCAATTTCTCCAACGCAGGCAATCCAAGGACTAAATACTCTTTCTTTCTCTCTTCTATTGTCAGAGATTCCAAGTTAAGATTGATGGTTCCTGGTTTTTGACTACCAAATTTGTCAGGAACTTGGTTCTGATTCAGTGCACGGTGTCTACCTTCCGATCGGACTACTTGTTCCACCACAAAGTGAAGCAGAGTAATCTTCCCATCAGTGCTTTTAATATCAGAAAGCTTTCTCAGAGCAGTAAGATCAAAGCCTTGTGCATTGCCTCTGGATGTTCCAGCATTCATTTTATTGCCCGCCTTGAGAATGGCTTCAAGTAGTTTTAAGAACAGACCTCGAGTTCGAAGCTCCTGGCAGCCCAGTTGAAGTGTTTCTAAGGACTCTTTGAATTGAAGAATTTCTGAATCATAGTTTGATCTGAACAGCATTGCGTTGATTCGGATGAATGCTGAAGGTACCGTCGTCAGGATGTGGTAAAGGAAAGATTCAGCATCTGCAAGTTTATCAGGATCGCCATTGAATTGGATTATCCTGGCCTTTTCTTCTTCTGTTGGGGAGATTCTCGCAAGTTTTTCAAGCACTTCAGTCGTCAATCCATAGCCATCAACAAGGGCATCAAGAATTTCTTTTCGAGAAATTGCTAAAGATTTTATCACAATTGCTGTGTTCTGAGACCTCCTGGGCTCAAGTATGAAAAGTTTTGCAGTCGGTGCAGGGTTAGAGCTAATGGTTCTCGACGAGGTTACATCTTTTTGTGGAGGTTTGAGGGTAGCATTTGCATACTGAAACAAGGCTTCTATAGTTTCATCGTCATCAAACCTGCACATAAAAACGTAACAGAGAAGTCAACACTTTATGACATTACCTAACTCACAAAAACGAAGTACAGGTGAAAGAATATTGGGTTAGATGATAAATGAAATTCATATCTAAGCAGAAAATCTAACCTGAGAGAACCCTGGTTGATTATTTCCCAGACCACAGAATGTTCAGCATCCATAGCCATAACCTTATCCCAATGCAAAGGCTTCAACTTTGGATGGGCTATTGCTTTCTTCTCAGCGCTCTGATCTGTTGAAGCCAATGCCTTGGCCTTACTATCTATTGCTTGCCCTTTTGGTGCCAGTGGAGGCTTTAGCGCTGAAGCCAACAGACTTGTGCTTTTTGGTGAAAGTTGTGATGTAGAATCTTTCTTTTTCACCATCAGTGGCGGTGGTGGTGGAGGTGGTGGCCGAGGAGGTGGCAGCGGCATTATGGACTCGTTCACTATTTTTGACGGTGGTGGCGGAGGGAGAGGAGCAGTAGCAGGAGGTGGTGGTGAAGGTACAGGTGGAAACTGCGGTGGTGGGGAACGGTATGTTGACCACATTAGCTGTGGCAATGGTGATGGAGGCCTAGAATCATGCAGAATTGGTTCTTCAACATTCTTCTGCTGCATTGCATCAGATGGCTCACGATGCGAAGCCTCTCTAGCTTGACCTCTTCTTTGTCTCCCAGCAGTCGTATCCACCTCTTGCTCAGAACCATCTTCTTTGTTCCCCTGCTTAGATTTCACCTTTGAAAAAGTTGTTTTAAGTTTCCTACCATCTGAGTCTTTGATATAAAGAATATCTCTACCATCTTCATTAACAATAACTCCTTTAACCTTCTTTCCAAGTTGTCTGGTCCCTTTTGTAGTCACAGCAGCCTCTTCCTGGAAGCTGGCTTCTGATTTTGCTTGATGTTGGTTTCTAATGTATCTCCTGTAGAGACAGAATAAGATTCCAACAATAACCAGAGTGATTGCAGCCGTTGCAAGAACTGCTCCAAGAATTTTCTGATTAGACGACGATGGCCCTCGAAGCATTGGGTTTCCCTGATCGTCAACCAAAGAGCTGTTACTCTGATCAGCTACAACCCTTGATACAGCTGCAGCTACAAAACCAAATTCAACGGAAAACTCGTTAGCAGAAGGGAAAGAACGAGCAGAACATGATGATGAAAAGAACAGCAACAAGAGGATTGAAAAGGGCCAAGTCCGTGGATGAACCATCTGGCTGATGTGAAGAAACAAGTGAAAGAGGCTCGGGATTTTGTTCTAGTCCTTGTTGTTTAGTTTATGTAGCTTTCGAGCGCATTCCTTGTGTCCTAAGAAGCAGGGATATGGGTACGGATATAGACACGGACACGCGATACGAAACGGATGCGGACACGAACTTGGGGACATACCAACTTCTAAAATTTGATGGACACAGATATGACACATATATATTATAAAATTTAGAATTAAGAAAAAAATTCAAAATTTATAATATAATATATATTGATTGATGTGTTTCGAGACTTTCAATATTTTGAATTCTTGATAGTTCATATATATTTTATATTTTATAAGCCCCTCTAAAAAAATATAGAGCATATATATGCACTCTTTGTAGGTGCCTGTGTCAAACACGTTTTTGACACGGACACATGCGTATCTGACACGGACACAGCTCCATTTTATCGTATTCGTGCTTTTTAGTATTTGACACGGGCACATGTGTATCTGACACAGATACGTGTCCAACACGCGGACACAGCTCCATTTTGCCGTGTCCGTGCTTCTTAGTATTTGACACGGGCACATGCATATTTGACATAAATACGTGTCCGACACGCAAATATGGTTCCATTTTACCGTGTCCGTACTTTTGAGCTTGTGTCCAATGACATGGTAGGAATCATCCACGTCTTTCGTCTCAAGCAACAAGATATGACCATTTGCCGCATGTTGATGGTCCTGCCGTCCTCACTTATCAATCCTCGTCGTAGTCCAAGCATGGGTTCGTGAAATTGATGTCAGTTGAAGGTCAGGATAGCGCCCCTCCCCTCAACGGAGACCGCCTTCTAAATATCTATCATCAATAGCTTAGTAATTTGGAAACCATTACATGCTTTCTAATAAATTCCAAGACATTTTATTTAGTGTACAGTGAAAGAACATTAAAACTTAAACTAATGCACAAGGCTCTATTTGTAGAGGGAAAATTTTCAATTAATGAATTTATTTATTAAATTTAATTTCCATTTGGAAGAGAGAAAATAATTTATTTCACATAATTAACTATACATGTGAATCTACTGAAAAAAAGCCACTCTATTATGTAGAGATAAGGCTACATACTATCAGAATTTTTTAAATTCTATTTTATTGTGAAATTTTGGACTGAATATAAAGATGAATTAACTACGTCTAGAGTGAACTCTTCGTTTATGTAACCCAGATAGGTAAACAGAGGAACGTGATCCTCTGTACCATTACTCTGTACTTACTCTGTGCCCATTGCATCTG
>JANKYE010000009.1:27434478-27445421 GCA_032467995.1 Erythroxylum dillonii
GTAACCCAGATAGGTAAACAGAGGAACGTGATCCTCTGTACCATTACTCTGTACTTACTCTGTGCCCATTGCATCTGAGCCATCTATTTTTGTGGGTCTCATATAAATGGATGATTCAGATACAATAAGCACAGAGTAGGTACAGAATAAAGGGTATAGAGGATTTGAGGGCAGTAGACAGAAGGTAATAGGTAGAAACTTGATTGAAATGCCGCTATGAAGAAAATAACACTATTGATATGTTTTTAAAATGAAAATATTCAAGCATTAAATAATATCTTTTATTATTTTTTTAAGAATCTTATACATATAGAAATGTTGGTATATATAATCTAACATACTGTCATTTTTGGCAGCACATAAATTGGAGTTTTGTAACAAGGATCTGCAGTTTCTTTTTTAAACTGCTAAAATACGTTACAAACAGAGTGGAAGATTGGGAGTATTTTATAACTTCTAAGATGTTTTCACCAACATTGTTACATAGAGACAATGCAAATTAAGGTAATTCACAACATAGTTATTTTTAAGGTTGAAAGAATAGCCATGAAGAAGGATTTGGACAAGCTAGTGAATATCATACCTCTTCGAAGCTTCCTGTAATATAGAGCTCAAAAAGTACCGGAACTTGAAATCGAATAAGACAATGTTAGAAATAAAGTGAAGAGAAGAGTCTAGTCTTTGAGGGGCATGGTCTGCTGGAACCTTGTCGGCAAGTTCATGAGGTGTGTACTAGGTGAGAATCCCCACTCCGTTTCTTTCGTCTTTGATTAGATTTTTGTGGAATATTTAGAATAATTATAAATTTAAATTCACGAGTCTTGCGATCTTTCTTCATTAAGATTTAAAGCTCAAAGCCATGGTCAAACTTTTACACTGAAGGGAGGTAATTCTTCAAGCTTTTGTAACCTATTGACATTTTAAAGTCACCGACGTGTTGTATCGTTTAAGGAGAGAAGAGCTAGCTTACGATTCTACAGGTGACATGCCACTGAGGTCTAATATCTTCCCCAGGATTTGGGGAACTTGATTAATGACAACTAACTATTTGAATCTGATATTTTACATAGATAAGGCGACAAAAAATGGAAGAACTTCAATGGGTTTTAAGCACTTTGCATAAGAATCTATTACAACACATTCACAACAGATTAATCACTTTGACCAAAATATTTACTTCAAATGGTGTTTCTTATACATCTCAGTATTGGAATTTCTGTGCTTAATTTTTGCTCCTCTTCCTTTGAAGATCAAATATTGAGCTAGAGAGCGAAGTAATTTGCTGACTTGTAGCCAAAAATGGGGATCAATGTAATGGCGAGATGGATAACATGAACGTGAATATGGGAAGCTGAGAAATGCCCCCCTTAAACGAGTGATCTAGACCGCTTGACGGAGAACTTGGTTGGTGACTCGAGCGTCAATTCATCACAAGTAAAAACATCATCTTGCAACTTTCTCTTTGGGGCTCTTCTCTTTCCCTTTTCTTCTCCTTCACCTCTCATTATGAAATCTTTCAGGCGTTTCACATCAGACAATTTTACTGGTTTCAGTATGAACTCTTCTGCCCCTTCTTCCAAGCATCTGCAGATCAGTAAGAACAATCGAATGTAATCAAAATCCCGTATGATCAAAGTAAATTTTTTCGAAAGAAGAGTATCTGTAAAAAATTGGCCTTTGATTTAGTCGATAAAGACGTTTGCCGTACCAACTAGTTAAGGATTTTTAGCATTAACAGATTACTAATATTTAATGACTATCAACATCAAAATATTTAATTTTACCTATTAATACGAGCCAAGATGTTCTCGGATGACATGATTACTACAGGAACTTCTCTGAAAGCAGACGAACCCTGCAAATCATCAATTCCAAGTTTACTAAAAAGCTTCCACAATTTTTAGGACTTCTGAAACAAAAAGACAAGGATTCTGCGAGATACTTCAGACAAATTTTAAGCTGTTGCCAACCTTAATCTTCTTGAGCAATTCATATCCTGACATCCCAGGCATGGAATAATCCGTCATTATTAGATTTATTTTCAAGTCCTGAAATCATATGAATAAAATAATCAGACTCCAATATAACCCAATTGCCATAAGAAAATCTGATGGACGAAAAGTTGGGAGAAGCAAGGAAAATTGTTTTACTTTCTTCAACCCCATGAAACTGAACATAGAATTGTTTATATATTAGTTCTATAACTTGCCCTTGTTACTCTTTCTCAGTGGTTAAAAAGAAATTAATGCAAGTTCAGAGCTGGCGTTTTCTCTTACGTTTAACGCAGCTGTGCTCTTCTCTCCATCCAACCCCAGATACTGCAGAGCTCGTGTTCCACTTTCCACGGCCGTCACTGCACAAGGAAACCCATTTCAAGTCAGCTTCAGCCTAGCAAAGTCGAAATAGCGTAGACACAAACAAATCATTGCCAAAATGTCGCACCTTTACAAGAAGAGATCTTAAGCAATTGCTCAATTACTTTACGGTCCACGAGGCTGTCATCAACCGCAAGAACGTGAAGCTCCTCCGACCCATTAGAGACTCCGACCTCCTCCGCCAAACCCCGCCTCAGAACATCTCCGACCACCGTCATTTAACACAGAGAATATATCTTTCTTTCACTTTACGATTTCTCGTAGGTGGGTAAAGCAAAAAAGCGTCCTTCAAGGTTAGATTTTGGTGCTACAAAAATGGCAAGATGGCTTCACAGAAACTACTTTCTACAAAGGTTTGTACTATAACAAATACCAAGGGGGCGCTTTGAGAGACTATTAATAAGGGAAAAGAAAGAGAAAGTAGAAAGATTCTGAGGATCTAATTTCGTGAGATCTTAGCAAATCTAAAGGCAGCCCCACTCTGTCTCTTTGTCCTGTCCAAATGGTCTCTCTCTCTCTCCGTGTGTAGCTAATCTTAAATATCATAAACCTGCCACGAAGCCGAAACCTCTCTTACGTTTTCTGTCGTGTTCTTCGTACCGCAGACGAAATTCCCACCCAAACCCCACAATTCCGACCTTTCCCATTCTGACATTTTCTTTACTTAAAAAATTTCATCTCGTCAATAGATAACATAGAATCTAGACACGGATAATTGTGTGGAGTTAGAGATACATAAGTGCAATTCTACGCTAACATCGTAGCATTTAGGATGCAAGACACATTAGTACGTGTTAACAAATATCGTTTGTTGTTCAACAAAAAGCAAAACGTGTCAGTGCTGTGTCGGAATCTAACAACGCTAAACAGATGAGTCTTTTTTGTTCAATTTTGTAGCAAAAGCTTGAATTTCTTTTTCTGACGACGTGGGACTACGAGATTTGAAACTTTTTAAAAATAAGTTTAAGTTGGAAATTAAAATTGACAAATTAATATAAAAAATAATCTTTAAAGATGTGATTTCGGTCTATTTCTATTTTGTTTAGATATTATTAAATATTTCAATAAAATATATTACTTGAATTAGTTAATAAAAAATATAAGAATAGAAAAGTTGGATATCTGATCAGGTATCCAGAACAAATCAATTCATAGCCTTGGAGTTTGGAAAAGATCTGAAAGAATTGAAAGATGGGGGAGAAAGCGATCTTTTGGCAAAGGCAAAAGTCCTCTTGATGACCCAGGGGTCAAAGACCCAGCAAATATGAAATGCATTCAATGTGGCGGTGGTTGACTAGGGCAAAACGAAAGGTCGCCAAAAACGAGACGATCCGAGAACCGGCGGCGTCAAAATTGGAAAGCCGACCATCTCGCAGGTTGGAAGTAGTTGCTTGTCACCTCCTAAACAATAACAACAACCATTATTCTAACTCAATTTGATTTGGACTGGTTAGTGGCTCCTCCATTTGCGTGTAGGAAAAGATCATACCTTGATACACTACACGGGTTGTTCGTGACTTAAAGGAAAACACCCACCATCTATTTTAAGAAGATAGATACAGTACTTGGTGGGATTTGATTTTGTATTGCATAGAAGTTCTCGCTTTTAAGGGATTTGCTTTTGCCTTTATTCCAAGTAGAAGACCGATTGGTGAAATCAGAGATCGATTGCAAGAGATTTTCTTTTGTACTCCCCTTTCCAGCTACAATCCTGAGGTGACAAGTCGGGATTGAGCAAATATTTTCAAAAAATTAAAAATACAAAAATTTAAGAAAATTCACAGTTTGTTTTTATTTTAAAGTAAATATTTTGAAAACCTTAATAAATAATATGTAATTAATATTGAGATATTGATTGAACAAATATTTTTTAAAAAATATCAGATAAATTTAAATGTCTACTTAATTATTTAATTTTGCCTGTCAGTGATGTTTATGTTTTGCGTGAGAGTTGGAGTGTGAAAGTAAAACACATCCTTTAATTTGTTACGAGGTTGATTGAAGTGATAATTTCTATCAGTTTAACTGATATCTTTCTCGTAAACCGACGAGATTTGAGAGTTGAGTGCGTAGTAGAACTCCCATCACCGTCAAACCAAGTAGTTTCCAGTTTGTTCTAAATAAATATTTATATGTCATAAAAGGTAAAAATTTTATTAACTAAATAACGATATTAATATTTTAAGCTAAACTATTAAAAATGTTTAAAGTTATTCATTTAATTAAAAAATTGTGATAGAACCGACGCAAGAAAGGGGTTTCCAAATAGCTACAACGACGTCGTTTGCTGGCTCTCCCAGTAGAGATCCCGACAACCTAAGCCACAGCGAGGGCAGAGCCGATAGGAATCGAAAATGGAGGAAGAAAAAGCCGCAGCTTACTACGAGGAGCTTACTCGAAAAGGGGAAGGCGCCGCCCGCTTCAAACAAGGCCTGGGCTTCTCCGCCGGCGACTCGGCCCCGTCGAGAGGCACCGCTCTTCCGTCCGCCTCTTCTTTCCTGAGCAATTTCGTCAAAGCCTCGAGCCCTACACAAGCGTCCAAACTCGAAAAGCAAGCGCAGCTTGAGTCAATTCAAAACAAGCTCAAGAAGAAGCCGAGAGACGAGGCATTGAGCCAACGACGTCGTTCGAGGAGTAGAGAGAGGGATAATAGGGAGAGGCATTCCAAGAGGCGAAGCAGGAGTAGAAGCAGAGAGAGGTACAGAAGTCGAGAGACGAGGAGGAGGAGGAGGAGTACGAGTCGGAGCTCGTCGCCTCGTAGGCGACGCAGATCAGAGAGGAGAAGTCGAAGTTTGTCGCCTCGAGAGCATAGGAGGTCCGAGAAGAACAGGAATGATGATGTGAAGAGGGATAGATCCAGTAAGGAGGGAAATGGTGCCACAGATTACTCACGGTTGATTTCTGGCTATGATAAGATGGTACGTTATTCCTACCTATAGTTTAATAACTCAGACTCAGTAGCATTACATTGCCTGCTGCGAAGTTATCTTTTTTTTTTTGGGGGGATTTCTGTGGTCACATAATACATAACAATTCATTATTACTTTGGGCGCCTATATCATTATTAAACTTGTTTTGATACTGAAAGAGAGACAGAAGTATGGTACTCGATTGGAAAATCAATTGAACTTGAGACTACTTTTGTATTAAATGGCCTTAGAATACCAATACTTAGGCTTCTCATTGAAGTAGAATTGGATAGTACTCTTGTGGGTGTAGGCATAAATGCTGAATTGGAACAAATAATTGGCTCTCCTTTTGAACAGACGAACGCAGAAAGAGTCAAAGCTAGGATGAAATTTCAGCTTGATCAAACGGGTAAGCAGTTGTGTCCCCTTGTAAAAAGACTGTTCTTGATGCTTCATACTGAATTCTAAGGTCATTCTGGTGGAGTTACTTTAGTTTGTTTGAAATTCATTGCTGAAGGTAGTAGGAATAGTGAATTTTGATCTTTCTTCAGCAATCATTGTTGGTTGTGTTACAAGGATAATTCTGTTACAATTAAGAAGAAACAAACATTATTCCTGCACTTTCTGTAGTTCTTATGGCAGAACTTCAACGTCTTTCATGGTTGAAGTGTTTTGATGAATGTTAATATTTGTGTAAACGTTTTCAAACAAATTCAGGCTGAATGCCCAAGATTTTCCTATTGCTTCCGTTCAAGCATAATTTTCAGTGGGAATAGGACTTCAGGAACTGCCTATCTTATATTCGTTAAATTGATAGTCTGGGATCCTGAAAGGGTTCCTGTTTTCATGACATGTTTGTTTCTGCATGAGAGCTCTTCTTTGGTGAATCCTAGCTGGTATTATATGTTGAGGCTCCAAATTGGATGCACAGTGCTTGTTTTTGACATAATGACGATATATATAACTGTTGATATGTTTTGCATTGTAGCTAAAGATGATGCAGCAAATAGCGGCGCAGGTTGGGAACGATTTGAATTTGACAAAGATGCCCCTCTTGATGATGAAGAGGAAACTGAAGGTGATTTATCTGCATTCTGGACTGCATTTCTTACTATATACCATTTTACTTTTAGGGTTCGTTTCTCTGCCAGTGACTGATAAATGAAAATTGGAAACGTTTTTACTGTTTGGTTTTACCTGTTTGATACTGCTTTGTCATGTATTATTGTAGCACTTCCGAATATGGCTTTAGAGATTTGGTTTGTGATTCCATCTGTTTCAGTCTACATAATATTATTAACATAAAAAGATTAGAAGTTGGTTCGTGGATTATGTGTTTCTGTATTAACAAACAAGGGATCCAAGTAAATTGTGTAAAAATTTAATTCATACTATACGTTTCTGTATGCACAGTTGCGGAAGATGATGTAGAAGTAGTCAAACGCCTCGGGCATACCTTTCGGTTTGCAGCTATTGAGGTATTTTTAGTTTTCATAGCTGCTGTTTATTATTGACGCATTTGATGATTGCATGCCTGCATTGGGCCAAAAAAAAGAAAAGAAAGAAAAATATGATACGTAATGTAAATGCTTATATATGTAAAGGCAAGAAGAGAGGAGCAACTAAAAGCTGCTCATGATGAAGCAATATTTGGAGCGCCAACACTTCCATTATCCATAGCTGCAGACAGGGAGCTTGAGACGGACAACAACAAAAAGGATTGCAGTCAAACTGAACCTGCTAACAGCTTGTTGAGTGAAAAGGTTGGGGTTTTGTGCTTGGTGAGAGGGAAAAACGTTGTAAGCAAAGCTTTGATCAAAATTTTTCTAATTTTTAGGTACTTGCAAAACAACAAGGTTCTTGGCGTGATCGGGCTCGCAGATCATAGATAAATGAAGTACTTGATGAGTTGCCTCGTCTAAATGACACAGGATATTGTATGTTTAATCTCGTCCGTGGTTGAAAGTTTACTTTCCAGAATCAAATCCCTGAATATTAGTCGCTCTGCAACACCCTTTGTGCCATGATAGATCGCAAATTTGCAATGGTCATTTCCGGTAGTTTTGCTTGAGACGGTAATTTATGGTCAAGATCAAGAGTGTCGGTTGCAGGTGTACATATTGTTCGGAGGAGTTACTTATCCATCTTATACCGTTAGTATTTCAGAACTTACTGTACTAGTATGTCTACCAATGTCAGTAATTGCAAAGTAGTTCTACGTTAGCATGTCAGGGCAGAGCTCTCTTCTCCCAGGGGGTTGTGGCCTTTTTCTCTTGGCTGTTCCTCTCCTCTCCGTCCGTTAACCATGAAACTGGCGTAATTTGTGTTTCTTGTTATAATGTGATCAATAAAGCCACATGGTTGCATTGATTTGTATGAAAACTATGATTGAAGAAGAAAAAGGTAAATATATGATAGAAACTCCAGATAAATGATAATACTTGCGTATACGGTATACATATATAAACAATTTGTTCTTTTAAAGGATAAAGGTCAATAAAAATTTTCTTCTGATTTAATAGCGTATCCCGAGAAGTAGCTTTTTTATATTTGTATAAAAATACTGTTTTTATGAATTAAATCGTGTTTTTTAATTTAATGTTATTAAAAATATTATCCTTATTTTAATAGTCTCAAAATTAACAAACCATGTTATATTAATCTTATAAAATCACAGATCCTCGTTAAATAAATATATGAATGGAGAATCCTTGACAATTGTGCCCAGTAACGTGTCGTACGCCCATTCGTCGACATCAACCTCAAAACTAACCAATCAGACTCATCGAATAAGCAATTTTGTATTTTTTTTAATTTTATCGTCACAAATCCCTAGTCAAACAAGAAGTCTCATTCTCATTTGTTTCATCGACCCCTCAGCGTGTTTTCTCCCTACAACGGCCGCAAGACTTCCAATGGCTACCAATCGATGGTTGAGGCCTGAGGTGTGTTAAAGCCTTCTTCTTCTTTCTTCTGATTATCGTTTGACTTGGTTAATTTTACACAAAAAAGAAAACAGATCTTGATTTTTTTTTTATATTTGTGTTATTGGATGTGGTATAGGTGTATCCCCTGTTCGCCGCCCTCAGTGTCGCTGTAGGGATCTGCGGGTTTCAGCTAGTCCGCAACATCTGCATCAACCCAGAAGTCAGGTGCTTCTCTTGTCTACGCCTCTCCTTCTCCATCGTGTCTATTGTATAGAGCTACCTCTTAGCTTTGTTGGTATTGATAATCTTTTGGTGGTTATATAATTGGTAGAGACGGCTTTATAGAATACAAGGAGATTTTTTTGTGGGTGTCGATGCATTATTAAGATTTTTGTGCATCAGTTTTCTTTCTTAATATTTTTGGTAGGTTCGAGTTGGGTGATGTAGTTTCAATCTCACACTTGCAAGGAAAAAGAAATTTTTTATTTGCTTGAGAATATGGTATAGTGTTACTGTCAACCGCAACTTGTTCTCTAAACAAGAGTTCTTCATTTGGTTTTCGCCTCTTCCATTTAAAGACTTCAAAGAAGTTTGTGAAGTAAAGTAAAACAAATGTGCAGAGAAGGTTGAACTTCAAAATCTTGTTTAGTTTTCCTTTTTCTTTTGGGGGTATTGTGAAGGGTATTAGAGGAAAGCTAGCAAGGTACAATTCAGGTGTTTTTTATTTACTGTTTTTTCTTATGAAATGAATTTATATGGGTATATGGAGTGGCAGCAATCTCAATTCTAATTCTATGCGTTGGTCAGGGTGAACAAGCAGCACAGGGCTGCTGGCGTCTTGGAAAACTTTGCTGAGGGAGAAAAGTACGCCGAGCATGCTTTGAGGAAATTTGTTCGCAACAGGGCCCCTGAAATCATGCCATCAATCAACAACTTTTTCTCAAACCCAAAATGAGGTGGTTGCTCCCTTTATGTAACTAAACGGTGGTTGAATCAACATCTCAATATGTTTGAGTTGCAAATAATAGTAGATGGATTTTATGAGAGAGATAATATGCCTAATGGCTTGAACTTTGGTGTCTTTGGAATGAAAACAAAAATTTATGGATTGATATTTTCTGTTGTGTTAATGACTCGTTGCAGCTAACAATCTCTTATCTGTTAAGTCTGTGTATTAGCAATCACTGCCCTAGTTGATATAATTCAAACGAGAAAAATCGATCAATGAGATCCTTATTTTTCAATGCATTTGATCCTTGATTTTGATGATTTGGTTAGAACTTGTGACAATGTGAGGTTGAATAAACTCAGCAACCAAAGCAATTAGGACTGAAGCCTGATTGCCTGGTGGAACACAACAAGTTTATCATGTTCTATCCATTTTGTAATTGCAAGCAATCGAAATTCCCGGCAATATGGAAGGACAAAACAATACTTGGGCATTGAAAATCCAAATATTGGTCTAGAATTTCTAAACTCGTGCTGAAGCCATGTACAAGAAATTACAGAACCAATTTAGAAAGAAATTTCTGATGTCACAGCAGCTACCTCGGTTCTCAATGATGGGTTGAATAGCACGTGCATGGGCTGCACACCAACTGCCCTGCACCATTGAAGTCCATGATATGCTGTTGCGATATTTTTGGAGAGTTCCCTAGCGCAGGAGCTTGAGGCAAGCACCATGGTTGTTAAGTCCTTTGGTATCTCAGCAGTTGCAGGTGCTCGGGAAGGAAAACTCTTTGCTGATTCAGCCCTTCTCATTCCTCAAGGTAAACTCTTTGCTGTCTCTCCCTTTTGCAATCACGAATAAAGAAGACATATAAAATCAACTTTATTCACACAAAAATGAAAAAAGGAAGGGACATAAGATTGTTAAAAAGATGGTTAAATTTTTTATTCGAGACAATAACTAAAAGCAGACAATAGAACCAATATTGTTGTGAGCTCAAGACAGAGTCAAAAGAAAAGTCAACTATCGGATGACCCGTTGATCATGACGAAAGAACCAATTACTTGTGCTAATGCTATGAGGCTTACAGAAGCTTTTGGTGGGCTTATATGTACCATGGTTGACGATGAAAAGGCCTTTGGAGATCAAGTTACAATCAATAATATCAAGGCAATAATGCTATTCACGTGTTCTGACTTGCGTTGAAATTCTGACATTGATTCAGGCCGAATTAGCCTAATTGATCAATATGTAAGTTGTAGATTTTTGTCTTAACTTTCTAACGGTATAAGATTCTCCTTAATCGAAGTTCTATAGTCCAAGATATGCTTAATTTATTAAAGGATGTTCTGTTAGAAAATTGTTACGACTTCCTAATTGACTTTTTATCTTTTCTAGTTAGGCTTTTCGTTTTTAGGCCCACTTTTTAAGACTTAAAAAGGTGGTTTTCTGCACTTTTATTCAGATTAGATTGAGAATAATTTTAAATCACTTTGTGAGGAATTCAATTCTAAATTTTCCTACAAATCGATTTTACGAACTTATCAAATGATTAGTCGGATTGCATGTGGCATTCTTTTGATATCTTCGTGTGTTTTAGTTTCTGATTGCATTGTTAATCTTGGGTCAAGACGTCGAAGGATCTTCCGACAACTTTGAATTCGTAGGTTGGGGTTTTGATCCGATCGATCAAGGGTTCCTAATCGAGTCGATTCTAGGGGTTCCGCATCATTTGATCGACTCGATTCCACCAAATAAGTGCTAGCAGTATTAGTACAGCTAC
>JANKYE010000009.1:27484827-27498213 GCA_032467995.1 Erythroxylum dillonii
ATAAGGTTAGTGTTGCCATGAAAGTAGAGAAACAACTTAGTTACAAAAAATTAGCTAGACAGTCTCAATTTAGTAATAGTGGTGGATTGCCTTAGAAGTCAGGCTATAAGAGAAGTAGTGAAGAGAGGAATTCGTCTAAATTCAAAGATGATAGGTTTATGGCAAAATCTATGGAAGATAAGTATGCTTCTAAAGAAAAGAGTGGAATTTTTTAGAAGAACAAAGAAACCACTCCAGTGACCAACAACAGCAAAACTAAGTATTTCAGATGTCAAGGGTATGGCCACATAGCTTCTCAATGTCCTAACAAGAGAGCTATGATCATAAAAGATGATGAGGTTGTTAAAATAGATGGGGAGGAGACAGATTCAGAAATGCCACTGCTGGAAGATGTAAGTGATGTTGAATATTCAGAGCATGGAGAATTACTAGTAGCAAGGAGAGCTTTAAATTTGCAAGCTAAGTATGATGCTCCAAAAGAATAGCGGGAAAATATTTTTTACACTAGATGCAATGCAGTTGGGAAGGTATACAGTCTAATTATTGATGGAGGTAGCTGTAGTAATGCTACTAGCACTTATTTAGTGGAAAAGCTAGGATTGTCATTATTGAAACACCCGAAGCTGTACAGGTTACAGTGGCTGAATGATTGTGGTGAGGACAAAGTGACTAAGCAGGTGGTTATGCCATTTACTATTGGCAAGTATTCTGATGAGGTTTTATGTGATGTGATTTCGATGTAAGTAGGCCACATATGTGATGTGATTTCGATGTAAGTAGGCCACATACCTTTGGGTCAGCTTTGGGAGTATGACCATAAGATCTCACGTAATGGTTATCTAAATACTTATTCTTTTTCTAAAGATGGAAGACTTGTCATCCGCAAGCCATTGTCTCCTAAAGAAGTATACAAAGATCAGTTGAAGCTTAGATAGTGAGAGGAGTCAGAAAAAACAAAGAGAGTTGAGCTGAATAAACATAATGGGAAAACGGAAAAAAATGAGTGAGAGTGAGATTTTAAGAATTAGAGAGAGTGAGAGGGGAAAGGAAAACATTGAGTGCAAGAGAGATAAGAAACTGAGCTTGTATGCGAGAGGGAGAGATTTTAGAGATGCTTATCATGAAAAAAAATCACTTCTAATGTTGATGTACAAGGAAACTTGTTTTAGCATTGCCGACTTTGATGATTCTTTGCCCTCTATTGCTAAATCTCTTTTGCAGGAATATAGTGATATTTTTCCATAGGAACTTTCAAAAGGTTTGCCACCTAACAGAGGGATTGAACATCAGATTGACTTGGTGCCTGGAGTGTCATTGCCTAATAGGCCAACATATCGCAGTAATCCTGAAGAGACTAAGGAATTACAAAGACAAGTGGAGGAGCTTATAGCTAAAGGTCATGTTAGGGAGAGTATAAGTCCATGTGTTGTTCCTGTGATACTAGTGCCAAAGAAAGATGGAAGTTGGAGGATGTGTGTGGACTGCAGAGCAATCAACAAAATTATGGTAAAGTATCGACATCCCATTCCTAGGTTAGATGACATGTTAGATAAATTGAATGGTGCTGTGATTTTTACTAAAATTGATTTGATAAGGGGATACCACTAAATTCGTATGTTCCAAAGTGATGAATGGAAAACTACATTTAAAACTCAATATGGACTGTATGAGTGGATGGTAATGCCATTTGATTTGACAAATACACCTAGCACTTTTTATGAGATTGATGAACCATGTACTTCGTTCATTCATTAATAAGTTTGTAGTTGTATACTTTGACGACATCTTGATATACCGTAGGAGCTTAGAAGAATGCATCATTTGAAATGTGTACTTGATGTCTTGTGTGAACAAAAGTTGTATGCAAATGTTAAAGGTGCATTTTGTAGGTTAATTTTCTTGGTTTTATTATTAGTGCTAAGGGCATTAAGGTTGATGAGAATAAAGTGAAAGCAATTAAAGAGTGGCCAACACCTAAATTTGTTTCAGAAGTACAGAGCTTTCATGGTTTAGCCAATTTTTGTAGGTCGTTTGTTTCACACTTTAGCGCTGTAGCTACATCACTTACAGAGGTCATTAAGAAAAAAGTTGAATTTAAGTAGGGCCTTAAACAGGAAAAGACATTCATGCTACTGAAAGATAAATTATGTTCCACTTCTTTGCTTGCTTTCCCTTATTTTGATAAAATTTTTGAAATTAAACGTGACGTCTTTGGAGTAGGCATTGGTGCTATGTTAATGTAGGAGAAACGCCCTTTGGCATATTTTAATGAGAAGTTGAATGGAGCAACTCTAAACTATTCTACTTATGATAAAGAATTGTATGCTTTAGTGACAACGCTTGAAACATGGCAACATTACTTATGGCCGAAGGAGTTTGTCATCCACACTGACCATGAGTCCTTGAAGCATCTCAAAGGACAAGGAAAGTTGAATAGGAGGCATGCAAGATGGGTTGAGTTTATTGAGACATTTCCATATGTCATTCAATATAAGCAAGGTACAGAAAATGCGGTATCTGATGCACTATCTCGCAGGTATGCTTTAATCTGTACTCTAAGTAGTAAGTTGTTAGGATTTGAGTATATCAAGGATTTGTATGCTACTGATACTGATTTTGGAAATATGTATGATGCTTGTGAAACTGCTGCATTCAATAAGTTTTATCACCACGATGGGTTTTTGTTTAAGGAAAATAGGCTCTGTATGCCAAATTGTTCTTTTCATGAATTATTAGTTAGAGAGTCTCATAGCGGAGGTTTAATGGGACATTTCAGTATACAGAAAATATTGGACATTTTGCATGAGCATTTCTTTTGGCCGCATATGCGTAGGGATGTAGAACGTGTTTGTGCAAATTGTGTTTAGTGTAAATAAGCTAAATCTAAAGTTATGCCTCATGGATTATACACACCATTGTCTGTACCTAGTGCACCTTGGGAACATATTTCTATGGACTTCATTTTAGGTTTGCCTAAGTCTACACATGGTAATGATTCAATTTTTGTGGTTGTTGACAGGTTTTCTAAAATGTCTCATTTCATTGCTTGTCATATAACCAATGATGCATCTCATATTGCAAATTTGTTCTTTAAGGAAGTTGTTAGACTGCATGGAATTCCAAAGACCATAATTAGTGATAGAGATGTCAAAATTTTTAGTTCTTTTTGGAAAGTGTTGTGGTCAAAGTTAGGAACTAAGTTGTTGTACTCATCTACTTATCATCTGCAAGCGGATGGACAAAATGAGATTGTCAATTGTACTTTTGATATTTTGTTGCGTGTTGTGATTAGTAAAAATTTACACACTTGGGAAAAATGTTTACTCTTGTTGAATTTGGGTACAATAGAAATGTTCATTCTTCTATAGGTTTTTAACCATTTGAAACTGTGTATGGTTTTAACCCACTAACTGTTATGCATTTGCTTCCTTTGCCTATTAGTGAATTATCTAATGCAGATAGTGAAAAGAAAGCAAATTTGGTAAGGAAGATCCATGAATAGACCCATCAGCATATTGAGAAAAGAATAAGCAATATGCATCTAGTGCTAATAAGGAAAGAAGGTTTGTTTCATCTGAACCCAGAGATTAGGTGTGGGTGCATATGCGCAAGGAAAGATTTCCTGATAAACAAAAGCTACATCCAAGAGGCGATGGCCCAATTCAAGTTCTCGAAAAGATAAATGACAATGCCTACAAATTGGATCTCCGAGGTGAGCATGGTGGCATTAGCGCTTCGTTTAATGTTTCTGATTTATCTCCTTTTACCACTGCAGATTCGAGGACGAATCTTTTTCAAGACGGAGAGGATGATGTGAGCTCAAAAGAGACTTGAAAGAAAAGTCAACTATCGGATGACTCGTTGACCATGCCGAAAGGACCAATTACTCGTGCTAATGCTAAGAGGCTTAGAGAAGCTTTTGGTGGGCTTATATGTACCATGGTTGATGAAGAAAAGGCCTTTGGAGATCAAGTTACAATCAATAACATCAAGGCAATAACACTATTCTCGTGTTTTGACTTGGGCCGAAATTCTGACATTGATTCAGGTTGAATTACCCCAACTGACTAACATGAAAGTTGTAGATTTTTTTCTTAGCTTTCCAACAGTATAAGATTCACATTAATTGGAGGTCTATAGCTCAAGATGTGCTCGATTTACTAAAAGATGATCTGCCAAAAAATTGTTAAAACTTCCTATGTGACTTTTCATTTTTTTAGTTAGGCTTTTCATTTTTAGGTCCACTTTTTAAGACTTGTTGCACTTCTTATATAGATTACATTCAGAATAATTTTAGGTCACTTTGTGAGAGATTTAATCCTGAAATTCTCTACAAACCAATTTTACGAACTTATCAAGTGATTATTCGAATTGCTTGTGGCATTCTTTTGATGCCTTTGTGCGTTTTGGTTTCTGATTGCATTATTAATCTTGGGTCAAGATATTGAAATATCTTCCGACAACTTTGAATTCTTAGGTTGAGGTTTTGATCCGATCGATCAAGAGGTTCCTAATGGAGTCGATGCTAGGAGTTCCGCGTTAAAAAGAGTTGTCATAATTACAAACAATCCTATCGTGACTCAAATTCCTACCTTCTACCGTATTGAAAAGAATCATGTCAGTCCTAAAGTTGATCAAAATTTTAGCCATTGTAATTTCATATCTCGCAACCTTAAGAATTAAGAATCACTAAATTTTAATAAGCATAAGATTTTGAAGAAGTTGAAACAAATGGTAGTTGGTAATGTAAATATTAGTCAATCTAATTTGTTTTAACTTTATTCAGAGATTGATCAGATTCTCTTCTTTAATTCTATTAAAATATCAATTTTTTTGTTAGCATTAAATAGTGTGGTTAACATTGTTTATACTTACTCAAATAAGTTTATGTCTTTCAATTATCAAGAAAATAAATTATTTTGATATTTTATTAAGAGTATATTTTGTGATTCAATTGAAGATTCTCACTGCTTTATTTTAATAAAATCGGTTAAACTTATAACTTATTTTTCAATCTGAATTATGAAAAAAAAGTCTGATTTAGCTCATCACCGAAAGATGTGGATCTACTTAACTAATAATTTTAAAACATGCTGCTCTGTGCATTAAGCTATAAAGAAAGGCACTTGAATTGACCCCTCTTACCCTTGTAGGCATCTACTAAAATGACTTTAGGCTTTCGTTAGTCTGACCAATTCCGTATTAAAAAACTGTCAGGTGACTAGGTGATAGGCCTATGCTTGTAGGTATTGACCATTTTTCTTTTTCCTTTAATGTATTGACTAAAATAATAAATTATATTATATTTTATTAAAAGTAATAAATTATACTCAATTATTGTAATCTCTCACTATGCAACAGTTCTGCGAAGCAATAACGAAGTCTGATTCCAGAATGGCTTTCCTATGCCCCTCATCAAGCAATTTCTGGCCTCCGTGGGTTGAAAAACCAAGCATTCTACAACTGTATTTAACCCCTTCAAAAATCCACCAAAATCTGCTACCAGTACCAGGGCCGTCAATCAGTGCCGACTACAAAATTTGAGGAAAGCTGTCATGTAATTTTAGGCAATGGTAATTGTAAGTTCACTACCTAGGTTACTTAGAAGCTCTCTTCGCAGCTTTATCAACTGGACTGAGGGTGGTCTTTCATTATTGCTTAATAGGCAAAGGCCCTGGGAAGACGAAGCAAAAGAAAAATGAAATGGAATGATGTTAAAGAAACTTCAGATGAAAGCGACCTGTCTAAAAGACAGGAACTTGTACTCTACCAATCGGAACTTGGCAAGCAATCCTATAGTCCTTGTGTCAGAACTGTAATTGATGGCCATGTGCCGTTTTCTGTTTGGTTAGTTAGCTATTAATATTAGCCTCTCCGCATATCTTTGAAGCCACTTACTAACTTGCTGTTCTTGGCCCAACACAATCCTGAGACTCAAAATACTGATTCAGAGGCTGAGATCACTGCTGGAGGTGCACATGCATAACACCGTCTTAAAATAGTAATATTAAAGCATAGAGCCTATTTACTTTCATCGTCACTACACACAAAATAAGGAAAATATAGTGCTTACGTGTAGGCATGTTACTCCTTGAAACCATCACATGTGGCCAGCATCCATAGCCCAAGTTCAAGAACAGTTGAATTGGTATCAAGTGAAAAAATCTCACATAGAAAAGGGAATCAGCTGGTAAAATTTCTCCCCAAGGACAACCACTTAGAACCCATCATTCGCTTCTTATCGTCCAACATTCTGGTTTAAATTCCGATCGGGCTTGGCTTGTACTGATATCCTCTTCTCCACTTCACGACTTCAAGTTTGTGTCATGGCATAGTAAAGCATTAAAAAAAATAAAACGAGGCCAAGAATGGCTGGTGATCTAATGACCATGTCATATATTGGAGAAATAGACAAGATCTGAGTAAGTTTATGCAACTTGGTTTAGGTGACATATTAGTGGCAATGAGTGGAGTTGCTTGGCAAGGCCCCTCTGTTGATGTATGAAACAGGAACGAATAGGGAGAGGATAACTATTGAATATTAATTGCTCTGCCCTTTTCTGCTGGATTCATTTAAGTACACTGGCCTGTCGAACAATTTAATTGGTCCCCTGAAGGCCTTAAGAGTTGGATAATAATACTTTAATGTTAGAAAGGAAGACAAAGATTCAATGGAGAGCAAAGACATGAGATATTCAAATAATTTAATTAATCTCTTCAATTGGTTTGTGCTAACAATACATATAATAAGAAAAGTGGAGTTTAATAGCGATAATGTGGTATGTCCGTGAATGTTTATGCTATGCGATCACTTTCTCGTAAAGTTTCGTACTTTTGAGGGTTGGCAGAAAACCTAAACTTTGTTGGCTACCTCCTGCTGAATAATTTGTCCTGTAAAAGGTACGGTATTTTGGAGCAAACATCTCCAAGCTCTAGCAGCGTGCAAGCAATGTCTAACAATTAGTCTTTAGACAATACAATAATGGATCAGAGATGAGGGGTTGAAAGCTTTTCCATAGCGCTTGTGCTTGTAGTGGTTATTGATTAGGATTCTCACATCTCAGGGAATTGCATCAGGTTCAGTTCAGATGACATTCTCAGATTTGCGGAGTTAATCTCAAAATTTAACAGATAAAATGGGAACTACTTGTCATGTCTTATGCAAAAACATGAAAGACAAACTTGGCACAGACAAAAACCTGCTAAAGTCAAATCAAAAGTCACTGTCAACAAGAGCAGGAGAATGTGAACCCTGCAAAGTTAATAGCTACGTGTTAGGCCCTGATAGTTTTCTTTTTCGTTCCTAGTCAATAATTATTTGATTCCCTTTTTTTTCTCTGGAAGTGAATCAACTGTCCTGCTCGTTATACATTTCTGTGATAAAATGTTCAACGAAAAAGAGGAAAGTAATAATTTATGGTTTAATCAGACCTGGTGAGATAGCGATTGGTAAAGAGAAAAAAGAAAAAGATTAGACATCGTACCACAGGTCAAAATACGAAACCCACATGCCTTGATTCCACCCAATCTACAAGCCTAATGTAGTCCCCCACTTGCTTTTCCTCTATAGTCTATAACTATAGACCTATAGGGAGGCTTTGTTCATCCTATATATAGGTAGGAACTAATGCATGCAATGCTTAGATTGATTGATGCAATAGTAAATTAATTGTATGGTTAACTAGAGAAGTGAGTTTCAAAATTTAAAATCACCTGTAAAAAAAAGGTTTTAATTGTAATTATAAGGGAATTGCACATTGAATAAGAGCACCAAGTCTTAGACTCTAATGTCACTTGAAAAAAATCTTTAATTATGTCACCCCAATTCAAAAGAGAATACCTCCTAATTACAAATAAATCATATCTAGTTCAATTACAAAAATAAAATTATGTCAATAATTATACAGGATGTCACATTTAGTGTTAAGGTCAAAAGATTATGTAACAAAACATGATTATTATTTTTCTTTGGATGTAAAAGGATAAATCTAATGTATAAGTCTCCCCACTTTATAAGAGTTGGAAAAAATGAATCCATAATCTTCTGATCACAAAAGAGTAATTTTATCATTAGTCCATGTTGTATGCCAAACTCGTTATATATGTAAGATACCATAGATAACAGAGGTTGCAAATTTTAAAACTTTAGTTCAATTCTAACTTGGTTGGAGTCCTAAAAAGATGAAAAGATCTAGGAAACAACATACTTCAATTATGCTTAAAAGACTTACACAGATGAAGATCAGGTGGCCGGTGTTAGATTAATGAAAGACAGCAACTAACCTGTTAATATGACCTAAAAGCTATCAAGAGAGGTGTGTAGGGACAAAATTCATTCAGAAATTTCCACATAGTCATCAACTGCGGACATGGAATCTGGGAAAAGAAACCTGAAATTTCCAATCAACGAAAAGGGCATTCCAAATGGAGGATGCGGAGAAGTTTTTAGTGCAAGACATAATCAATGAAGCGGCATGGAATTGTCCTCCACGAAGAGGAACAAGTAATATATGAAATTGGTTCATCAAATATAAAATCATGTCAAGACGTACTTGTGTGCATAATGTGTGTATTATTAGTGTATCGATACTTACATCTATATTTTTTACGCATCCAGAGGAAATATTAAAGGTGAAATGTCTAAATAATAAGAATTTTTCTCTTAACAAAAATATATATGATTTTGTATTTTTCATTGAAAAGTTCGGTAATAAAAAATTGGAATATTATACATTAAATGAATTTTAGATTCCGTAATATTCAAAAATTACCTTCGAACAAACAATGTCGTCGAGTTGGCTATAAACAAGTGGCTATATATCGTATCAAATACCTTTTTTTGTTTTGTTTACAAAGTGTTTTAAGAGAGTCTTAATTATAGAAAAGTATCTTTAAGCTATTCACACCTAGCCTAATCTTCGCTCGAGCCGAATAAGTCTCTTGCGAGAAGTAAAACTCTAGCTCTAAATTTTAAACGACTATATATATAAAAACAGTTCGAACTCGCACCCTCACTTAAATCAAAAGAATCCCTTAACAACTCGTAGGGGACTGAGGTTAATGTGTCAAATACTTTGATCGGACCTTAGGGCTGTCCTTTTATGGTACAAAACAAAACCAGTCTCGATCAGAAGTTTGGACATGGACGTTTCCCTAGTAATAAATGTTAAAGACAAAGTCAAGCCACTTAAAAAGGACCAATGAGTTTCAACTCAGACTCATTTTTTACTTTCACCTTAATCCAAATTATAAAAAATAGCCATAAAATGTGACTTCAATCTTTGTAGTTTGCATCAAAGAATAATCTGAAGAATTACTCCGACAGGAGACCTCTTAAATAAATATATGTAAACGCCAAGTTATCTCGAATTTTCCAAATCACCAAGGTAGTTAGTCTTTGGAGGTTCCTGATGTTAGGAATGCCTCAAGGTGGATGAGTAATTTCTCAGTCTGTCAGGTTTTCGATGAAGACATTAGCTATCTGTTCCTTGGATGAAAGAAAGGTAAAGGTTTGTTGAATATGGCTTCTGGTAGACTTTTGCTATTTTTGGATCAGCTAGCTTTTGTTTTTAATCAGACAAAATCTCTTAGTTGGAAACTTTAAAATCTCTTAGTTGGAAACTTTTACTTTACATGATCATCTCAATATTTATCAGTAATCTAAATTTTAGTATTATGTGTTGTTAATGTGATACTTACTGTTTAAACATGCTTGTCAAACCAACTTGGTAACTAGAACAGTGTGATGAGACCAATCCTGCTTCGGTTGTACCTTATACATCTCTTAATCAAACATGTCTCAATAGCTGCTTAGACTCAGCTTGATCAATCCTACTTTTCCTCTATTTATATATTGAGCAAGCCTTTCACTTTCTTCCTCCTATTCTCCGTCTCCTTGTCTCTCTCAAACATGGGCATTATGCCGTACGAAGAGAGCAGTCATCAGTTAGAGTGTAATTTCCAATCTAACTCAAACCACTGTCAACCAAACCTATTATCCCCTTGTTCAGAGCCAAGTCTCCGACCATTTCATTTGTTCACTTCGCAATCCAGCGGCAGCTACCACCAAGCCCTCCACTACCACTGTGTCACCACCCTCAAGGGCCATACTTCCTACGTATCCTCTCTCACAGTGGCCGGAAAGTTCCTGTATAGTGGTTCTTCCAACAAAGAAATCCGGACATGGAAGATAAACCCTTTGAACTCTTCAGTGGAACATGTTGTATCTACAGGTGAAGGTGCAGTTAAGTGTCTAGTGGTTTTGGCTGACAAAGTTTTTAGTGCGCATCAGGATCACAAAATCCGAGTGTGGAAACTCACCAGCCATGAACCCGATGAACACAAGTACACACGTTTTGCCACGTTACCAACGTTTGGTGATCGTGCCTCGAAAATTCTCTTGCCTAAAAGCCAGGTTAAGATTCGAAGACACAAGACATGCACATGGGTTCACCATGTTGACACGGTCTCTGCACTTGCCTTGTCAAGAGATGAGTCCCTTCTCTACTCGGTTTCATGGGATCGAACACTGAAAATATGGAGAACAAGCGATTTTAAATGTATGGAGTCAGTAGCAAATGCCCACGACGACGCCATAAACGCGGTGGCATCATCGAATGAGGGGGACGTGTACACAGGATCAGCAGACAAGAAAATAAAAGGGTGGAGGAAAATTCAGGGAGCTCAAAAGCATTCTCTTGTTGCAACACTTGAAAAACACAACTCTGGGATCAATGCTTTGGCTCTAAACAGTGATGGATCGGTTCTATTCTCCGGTGCATGTGATGGGTCAATAATGGTGTGGCAGAAAGATGACGATGGCAACATGGTGGCCGTAGGTGCTCTTAGAGGTCATACGCAGTCCATACTGTGCCTGGTGGTTGTCTTGGACTTGGTGTGTAGTGGCTCCGCAGACAGCACTGTAAGAATTTGGAGAGGTTTCGGTCGAGATTACTGTTGTCTGGCGGTGTTGGAAGGGCATAAAGCGCCTGTCAAGTGCTTGGCGGCGAGTTTTGATCAATATGACCAATCCAATTCATCGTTTGTGGTTTACAGTGGGAGTCTAGACTGTGATATCAAAGTGTGGCAGATCAGTAGTCCTCTTCTATAGGAGACCTATTTTATAAACATGGTCCAATTCTGTACATTGATGGTAACTATTTGTCCATTTCTTCTGATTTGGGTCTTGATTACTACTTCTACCAGTAAAACAATTTGAATATAGTCTTCCCTAACTTGTTAAACAGAGGTTGTAGCTTATTTTTTTCAGACGACGGGGGGATTCTGCAATGTTTGTTTAGACTTTAGATGTATATGACCTATCAATCATAAGAACTTAAAATATGACAAGTTGGAATGTAATAAGATTCTAAAATTGTAGTGGGCGGAGAACATGTGTCTATGTTGTTACAGGGGAACAGAAGATCTCAGGGGGTTGTTCCAGGGTCACAGGTTGTCATCTGACATCGTCTTTCCACATTGTTTTGGAACTTGCCCAATATGTCTCAAAGATAAATGATATGGAAGCTTCCCTCCAAGAAGCTGATAGGTAACCGTAACTGTCTTGTGAGACTAAATATAAATACTGCAAACCTTCTATTTGATTACCTAATGAACTAGTGACGTTAACTAATTATTTTTGAATCCATTTCTCAATTTCATGGATTTAAGCTTAGAGATTAAGACTGCAAAAATGGCACCTACACTACACATTATAAACATTGACCTTCTTTTTAGTTAATCAGTGACAATAAAGAGTGATTCACAGGGCACAAAGCAACATGACTAAGACACATCAAACTGCTGTTTTTCTTGTATCATAGGCAACGCAAAACTTTCTTCTGATGAAGCCAGAGGGAGAACAAGTAACAATTCCAAAAAAGGAGCAATAATTGGTTACCTTTAATATAAATAAACATTTTTAGAGCATAAACTATTATAGAAAAGAAGAAAACAACCTAATTGGGATTAAAAGATACCAGAAAGTTAATTGATCAGAGACAAGTTGCTTTCTTTGGCTATAAACTAATAATTCACGGGGCTTCACATGGCAGAATGAGCCCTCACAAAGATTTACCTTGAATATCTTCGGCTTAACCTAATATCCTGACCAACATAAGTATGTGCAAGTGGAGGGAAAATTAGGTGAAGGTCGTTTTTCTTATGTCACCCTTATCCTAACCTACTCTATGTCCTGAGTTCAAAATTCACTCCTTTTATGGATAACCATCTGATACAATTCTAGCTATCTAAATTCCTAAATTACTAAACTTTCAATTATTCATGTCCTACAAGACATAAGCTTTAGTACAAACATGCTTTTGCCACATGAACAAGCAGCCAATATCAAACCAATTCCCGGATTACTTTTAACCTAATAGAAGAAAGATGCAAGAAAGTAGTAATAACACATTTGTAAAGGATGACGTGAGAATTTAAAGATTCAAAAACTGCAATTATTTTGATTGTTCAATCAATGGTGAAACGTATGAAAGTGCTGAGACCTGGCACTCAAGATAAGAAGTACAAGATAATGTCCACCATCACTCATAAGAGAGTAGATATAATCTTATGACATAAGTTGAATCATAAACAAGTGATACAAGGGGTGCAATAAATTATGAACAATTTGAAACAATGCATAAAATACAAATTAATATCAGTTTCATACATCTAGACTAATCCACAGGTTGTTTGAGCTTTGAAACTTTTCAAACAAATATATCCCGTATGAACGATTCACGTCATTTTCTTGTTTTGCCTGACAATAGTCAAGAATTTGCATTCATGATCCAACGAGAACCAGATGAAGTTATCAATCTAAACAGAGCTCCGTTGTTTGAAGTATCTAGACAGACAGCAATTGTAGGATGTTGTGCCCACTGAGAAACATAACTATTGATGAATTTAAGTAACCAATAACACATTCTCGACATATATACAATCTATAAAATTGTAAGAAACACGGAGTATTTCTCCACGAGAATGCCCTTTACAACGATGACTTGCTAGGTGCTTGGATCTCGGGGGTACTTCTGGGAAGTGAGTTGAGCTTTGGCATGAATAATGGCATTTTGCTGCCCATAAGGGCTGTGTGATTGCACAACTTGCAACGGAAATTTACAATCACAATAAGGGCTTACACAAAGATTGAGATCATTAGTAAACAGAAATTTTATTTCAATGTTACGGATGAAGTTGATGATTCCATGTACTTTATGCCCAAAACAACAGACGCTTCATGCCAAATCAAGTATTAGGTGAATAGATATCTTTTCTTCCCTTGTCCTGCCTGCCCATTGCTTAGTTCTTGGGCAAGAGGGAACAACAAGTGAAATAATTGACCAGCTAAACAGCACCGCTGGCCTTGATCCAGTACTACTTAAA
>JANKYE010000009.1:27530346-27541301 GCA_032467995.1 Erythroxylum dillonii
AACATATCTGAATTTCGAGTTCAAATAGGAAGAATGATACATGGTGAATGAAATTTGAAGTATGTGAAATCAATAAAGATGATTGAGCAAAGGGATTGCTAGAATAGTACAAATGGTAACCTAAGTTACGTATCCTAGTAGGAATACACCGAAAGATCTTTTAGTGACTAAGCATGTCAAAGTAAGCAAGTGAATGTTTGAATTGATGGTCGTAACTGGCAAGAATATGTTTAAGGCATATCGTTTGAAGTTTATAGGAACATGAGATCCAAGTATAGTCTATTTGACCTTAAGCACAAAAATCACAGTCCTAGTGAGTTCAGTTAAATACTGTATGAGGAGTTAGATGATAGAAAGGGTTATCGTTTTTGTATTACGATGAGTAAGACCTACAAGTTATAGAAGGCCAGAATTGGAGATGTTATTAATAGGTGATTTTGATCGAATGATAAGAATTAAATGAATTAAGAAAGATAAATGAATTAGAAGGATCAACGTCAAGGGTATGAAATTTAGTAAGAATAGGCATAAGAGATAAGTATGTTAGCACATAGTCACTTAGCACTACCTTGATGTGAATCATCAAGCGCAAGACAAATTACCTCTGTGATATTCTCAGAGTTACATGTTTATACTCACATGAGTACATGGTTATGAGTACCACAATGTCAAGGTGTGCTCAAGATCAAACAAGCAAGGTCAGGATGGTGTGATATATGAACAAGTTATGGAGGGATTGTTTGAATCCGTTAACTAAGGTAATTGGAAAGAAAGCATTTGAGTGATGGAGTAAATTGAAAAAACAAAAGAGTACAAGAGGAAGCAAACTCCTGCCCTAGATCAGTAATATATGAATTTCGAGGACGAAATTCTTTTAGGGGGAGAATTGTTGGACCCCGAAACATTCTTGGAAGCTAGAACTGTTAAGTGAATTATTGGCAATTATTCATGTGTAAAGAAAGGAGGAATTCATGAAATTGAATTCAAATCGAAAATATGGTTTTGATACAAGATGGATTGTATGTGAAATATTGGGAATAAAAAGTTGGAAAGTGCAGTTGAAAAATGTGCATTTATCATACCTTGATGTTTTGGCCATAACTTGACCTATAGTTATCCAAATGAGGTGATTTTTGATTTGGGATAAACTAGAGAGATAAGGCTACAAGTTGTTTGAAGGAATTAAGTTCTAATTCAATCTCTAAGAAAGTCAATTTTCGGATGTAAGTTAAGTATAGAATATTGTTTCAGTACAAGAACAATCCAAAAATGTTTAAGGCATATTTTCCAAACTATGGAACTAAATTGAATGATTTTGGATGTCATTAGAAATTAAGACAATAAGGAACATTTCTCTAGAAGAAAGGGGGAGCAAATTCCTTCAATTTCATGATTAGAAAAGGGTCTTGATTTTGGGAAAAACCTAAGCATGATTTAAATAAAATTTTGAGGTATTGATAGGTTAATTATTCTATTTTTGTGGAATTAATTAGCATGTTAATGGGAGTTAATTAACATGTTAATTTGAGTAAGATCATATGGCATAATTTAGTTGTACTATGGTGGTAAAATGACATGAGGGCATTTTGGGAAGACAACTTAAGTTTTTAAGTTACAAGGATATCAAGTAAGGGCATTATGGACTTTTTAGCATTAATGAGGGTATAAAAGAGGGGAAATAAGGAGTGATCTTTCATTTGGAAGAGAGGGCACGAAATTGAAGAGGGGGAAGGAGAGAGAAGCACGAAAATGGAGAAGAGAAAGAAGAAAGAAGGAGCAAGCTAGGGTTCCAATTTTCTAAGCCTTCAATAGTGGTTTTCAAGTGATTCATGAAGGAAAAAGATGGAAGAAGATGAGAGCCTCCTTACGAGCCAAGAAAATCTTCATTTGGGAAAGATCCAAGGTAAAAAGGGGTTTTTCAATCTTTGGATTTTTAGAGAGCTTTTGGTTTAGATAGCTTGAGAATGGTATGGGTTTAGAGATTTTAAGATCAATTTCATGATATGTTCCTTAGGGTTGCCCAATTTGGAATCACTATTTTGATTTGGGGATTTTATGAATAGTGATGAAGGAATCAAGAGGAGCAAGAGGGGAAGCATGTGGAACAAGTTTACAAGCAAGGATTTAAGGTGGGTTGCATGTTTATAATTTAAGTAATGAGCCTTTGTATAATTGCGATGTGCAGGTTAAACATCTACATTCAAACATTTTTAGAATTTGAAAGCAAATCTTAATCTGGAGCGTACTGTGAGTAGACCTAGAAGGTCTCGTTTCATTGTTTGTTTGTTTGAATTTTTGTATTAATTGACTACTGAATGATCAAATGAACGTGTATTGATTGTTGATTCCGGACAATGAAGGTTCGATGATTGTGATGTTTGATTGGGATATTGAAGTGCTGCTTGTACGTGAATGAGATGAACTAAGTGTACATAATTTGATTGTTAAATGTGTTTTGAATGTGCAATTGCATGTAAGTAAAAAAGTGGTTCTCAACTTTAATATTGAATGTCGGACTAAGGTCCGATGATATGGGAATGTGATTGAATGGGAACATGCAAATGTGATTGATGCATTCCATTTCATGAATGTATGAGATATAATGGCAGTTGTAACTTGAATAGCCACCGATCAGAGCTTAAAGCTCAAAGTGTGAAATGAGCCTCGAGCTCAGAAAGTGATTAAGAGCCTAAGGCTCACTATGTAAAATGAGCCTTGTATCCTCATCGGATAAGGGACAATTATTAGTGAGCCCGGTATCCTAAATGAATACGGGACAGTTCAGGCACTCGGTCACAACAAAGTAACAAATAAAAAATGAGTCTCATGTGCACTACATTTGCATAATACGAATGATTAAAGTGTATTGAGTGTGAAATGTGAAATGATCTTAATGTGAATTATGTGTTATTTGACTGGGTAAGCCATCGATGATGGTCACTCACCAAGTTCGCAAAACTCATCCAAAATTTGCAAATATTTTTCAGGATCAGAAGAATGCCCCGTTAGACAAATAGGGTATATCTACAACAAATAAGGGATAGAGGTCGGGATCAGTTAGCGCCTGCATTAGTATTTCCTTTATTTTGTATCAAATTGAGTCTTTCGCAATTATTGAAACTTGTGTATTTGAATATTTTATTTTAAAATAAATTTCCAAATTGGAAATGTTTGTAAATGATTTTGCAATGTAATGATATTGTGACAAGTATTTTGTATTTGTAATGGGCCAAATGGCTATTGAAATTATGTTGATTGTATTGTTATGATTGAAAAAGTTTACGGACAAAGTGTTGCTAGCATACCACCCTCGCGGGGCTCGAACTCGGATATCATAGATGTCGAGTATGTGCCTTGTGGGAGTAGGGTGCTACATGCATGCCTCCAAATGAATTTGCATTTCTCATCAACTCACTATAAAAAGTAATCAAGTAAAAACTCTCTTGTTCATCTTGGTTCAGCACAATTATCAACACAATTGAAATACACTTCATTTCAAATACTCTCTCACAATTTGAAGAACTCTCTCACGAATAAGATAGGTTTGTTTTAAACCTCTTTGATATGAAATAGTTGGAGTGATAAACATGTGACACTTTATTGTCAAATTATATGTGTGTTTATATGACATAGTTAATAGAATGCATTTTTACCCAATCATATATTGTCTTATTATATGTTTTAACTATGCAGATATAATCATTATCATCGACTAATATATCAGTGAGCTCAAATACAGGCAATGTATTTTGCTATTATGGGCTAAAGGCCCTACTGAGGACTTCATAGAGTGATCATAATCATGGCTATAGGTTTTATGGGTGCCCCAATTATCCGATGAGAATTTATTGTTATTTGATTAATGAAGTTGAATGTTAAACTTTGTTTAAGGTATTTTGTTACTAAAATTGAAAGTTTTAGGTTGGGATATACAAATTTTTCAAATGATATGATGAAGAATTTAGTGAGAGATTCGTTGAAGTGATTAAAAATTAAAGGAGTGAATTATCAATGTCAAAGGAAGAGATTCAAAGAAGAACAACAAAGAAGTTTGAAGAACAAATGAATCTTCTAAAAGAGGATATACATTTATTGAGAAAAGAGAAAAAAAAAGTTAAGTGTATGTTAATGAACATTGTAATTGTAATAAGATTATTTATGGTTTTATTATTTTTTATTTGTAATTATGATATGAATATGTTGTACTGAATTTCAACAATGTAATGGTTGATATTAACTTCAAGTATGTTATCAAATTTTGATTTTGAATATGTAAATAATATACAATAGGTATGTTGTATAACAACTCATAATGAATATGTTGTCTATGAATAACAAAATTTGTATATGAATTATGTAACTCAATTATAAAAACAATTCTAATATATATAGTCAATATAAAATGGATAAGTTGTAGTATAACAACTCATAATGAATATGTTGAATATGATAAAAAAAATTGGTATATGAATTATATAATAAAAGAAAAACAATAGTACTATATATTATTAATATACAATGATAATTTACTATTTGCATATGTTGTCAAATATGGAAAAAAGGAAATGTAAGAGAGAGATTGATATATATAGAGAGAGAGAGAGGTTGTGTAACAAATCATATTGATTAACAAAAATATTTACATTGTATGTAAACAACATAAACATTCATATGTATACAACACAAATATGTATACATTGTATATATACAACTAATCGATGTTGGCTTCATTTGTACTTGACTGCATAAGATCAGGCGGTGATGATGAATTCAATAAGGTTCTCCTTCTACATGCTTCAACTTGTAAATGTTGTGAAGTAATACTAGGACATTCTCTTAATCGTAAACCCTTTGGCTTGAATGATAATTGAAACGTGTATAGGTCAATATCTCCAAACTGGTTTATATTGGCATCTGCAGGTGTACCAACCTACAAAATGCAAGAAAAAATATGATAAACACACTTTGTAATTATTTAAAGTTAGACAAATTGATAAAAAACTTAAATTTAGACAAATTGATAAAAAAAACTTATAATCTTGCTTTGTTGACTCAGTTTAACATTATCATTAACCAAATTCTCATCATTTAACCGTAGTTATACAGAAAACATCTTTGTCAGTTATTAGTACAAATATAAGTAATATAAAATTGAAAATTGGTATACTTGTGAAGTTCCCTCTATTCTAAACTAATTAACATAATTATAAACATTAGTAACTGCATGTTTATAAAATTGTATTCATATGATTGAAGTAACATGTACACACCTGTGAAAAAGCCTTATCATGTTGAGTTGAGATGTTGTTGTTGTATTTTTTAGAGTTATGACCTTGAAGATCACATTTTTAGCAATTATGCACTTGCCCTTTCTAACTCAATTTGCTTAGATTTTTCATCTTCTTATCTTGCAATTTTTATTCTATCGAGCATAACTCTTTTACGTGGAGGATGTATCAATGTAAAATTACTTGAAGGCCAGAAAATTTCACCTTGTGTTGGTTGTAAAATATGTTCATACAAATTCAAGAACCGACCCTTCCGATAGCACGAATCAACAAATGTTTCAACCCTTTCTGTCAAGTGATGGATTGCACTAATTACGTACTTGCATGGATATCAATATAGGTCCCATGCCCGATAACTACATGTATGGTTTCTATCGATCTTGACAATATGCTTCCCATCATCCTTTGGAACTTTATAACCACCATCTCCATTCCATACAATTCTCCATTGCATTGCTTCCTTCTTATTCTTCTCCTACTTCTTCATTATGTTTGGTGATATATCATGCTTCCAACCAAGTACAAAATGTTTCCTTTCAGTATGCTTCCTTATAATCATTATTGTAATAGTCTCGAGCATGCTAATCACTTCCCTCTCCCTAGCCAGAGGAATCCACCCATTAAAGGTTTTGTTCATATTGTTGTCAAAAATGGGACATTTACTTTGAAAGGATTGATAACATCTGGCCCACCTCTCTTTTGGATACTCAAGCAATGTTGCAGCACAACTAAGGCTTATTTTGTCAAGCCTCTTTAGTTGTTCATCGAAATCTTGAACATACATTGACCAAGCATAATTCCAAAACTACTTTCTAAGGGCTTTTCCATACTAATTCGTAGACCAATTGTGATATATATGTCTTGAACACGTAGGGTGATTTGCATTGGGCAAAGAATCCTCAACAGACCTGACTAATCCCTACAACAAATACAAAAGATACCTGACCATATTTCATATAATGATTTCAATCCCAAATATGTTTACACACCTTTTGCATGTCAGATATAACTATAATTCCTTGTCTATCTTCTAATTCCAAATCAGATGATAACAAATTTATAAACCAAGTCCATAAATATGTGTTTTCCACCTCTACAATTGCCCAGGCCAATGGAAACATTCCTCTAGCATCATCCCAACCACCTTTACTTAATAATTGCCCTTAAAATTTTATCTTTAGGAAGCATCCATCAATCCTAAAAATTTACCTTAAATGCTTCCATTTGCTTTTCATGACGTAAAAACAAATATACAATCCTTTGAACTATAAAAAATATAAAGAAGTATTAATATACTACATAAAAGAACATAATGAAGTACAAAATAAACTTTATAATGTAACATACCTGTAGCAGTGAGCTCTTTTGATTTTTTGATAATTGTAATTTAATTATTGGCCTAGGATTGCTTACCTTCAACTTGTGTACATATCCTTGTAACTTTGCATATTTAGCAATAGAATCTATTGCTCTCTCTTTGCTCAATCTATTTTTTGCTCTTCTACACATACTTGAATTAACAAAAATATTGAGCTTCTCTTTACATTCTTCCACTATTTTCTTCGTTATTATACTAGGCTTCTCTAAAATTCTATCCTTGAAGTGTCTCATTAAGAATTTTGCAGAAACCAATTTTGGTTTATTTGTAGTGAAGCAAATGTGATTAGAATTATATGTTCTCACCCTGTAGCATCTCTCATTCTTATCATATGTAGCATATAAAACCCATAGGCATCCATCCACACAAACATACCTAATCCTATTACTCTCACACCTTTTCAACCTAACATTGTACCCTATACGTATTGCATAATCTGCAATAGTATCTTTAAATTTTTTTTACAGTTTTGTACTCCATTCCTAACCTCCACTCATGTCCAACCTCTGCAAGATTATCCCTAACAGTTATGATGGGACTACGTAAAGCTTCACCTAACTCCTCTCCTCTAGGATATTCATTAGTGCTAATAGGAATACCATAATTTGATGAATTACTTTCAATTGGATGATGGTCATATGGAATGTCAACATAGAAGTTTGATTCAAACTATGCACTCTGTTCCTCCACATTCTTATTCATTTATGCACCTTCTCCCTCTGAATTCTCATCCATTTGTGCACCTTCTCCCTCTACATTCTCATCTATTTATGCACCTTTCCCCTCCAAATTCTCTTCCATTTGTGCACCTTCTCCCTCCACATTCTCATTAGTTTGTGCACTCTGCCCCTTTATTTTCTCATCATCATCATTAATAACATGGATAGGTGTGTCTATATGACGAGTTACATATACATCAACAATCCCATGTATTTGCATTAGGTTTGCTAGCCTAATACAACTTTCATTTGGGTTGAAAACTTTCAGTGAGTCTTTAAAGTTTAAACCAGGTTCTTTATAATATGCCTCATCAATTTTATCATAGCCTAACTCCATTCCCATTTCATTTATTTGTCTATTACTAACAAATTCAGCATTAACTTTGTCAAATATAGCAATATCCCCACCAACGTATGTCAATTTGAGCTCGAACATAAAATTTCCACCATGAAAAAGCCTTATACTTCCATATTGATCCATTAAAACCTATAAACATAAGCATACACACAAGTTTAAATGAAAAAAGCAATGAAATGATTTAAAAAAACATTTTCATTATCATAAATGTAAAGGTAATACGATGATTCGATACAAAAAAAAGGCTTGAAAACATTAAGGTTGGCTATAAGAAGACCAAAACCTATAAACCTAGGCATATACGCAAGTTTAAATGAAAAAGGCAATCATCACTCTTAAAAAAACAGCATGTTCATTATCATAAAATGTAAAAGCAATGCAATGATTATCAAAAATGTAAAAGCAATGCAATGATTATAAAAAATGTAAAAGCAATGCAAAAAAATTGCATGTTGATTATGTATGAGTTCTGTGTTATTGGTATGATATTTATTGATTGTTTCAAACCCTAGTGGCCATATATTTTCTATCTGTAAGGCCATGTTTAAGAACTTGCAAATATAAAGGACTTAAAACAGAAACTGTGGTACTTATATAGGACTTTTGGTGCATTTATCCCCTTCTGTCTCCATCCCACCTCCCACATTTTTAGCCTTCTAGATAAACATATTTGAAATTCAAATGATTAAGGCCAGCACAACTATTTAAAGCAAAGTCAATTAAAATTTCAAAATGGTAAATTGATGCTTAAAAGAAATTGTTCCTTAATCATCTCAATGTTGTGGAGTTAAATTTGATAAAACTCATTATATATCAAATAGTAAAAAAGAAACCATATAATGTGTATATTTGTGTTTCATAAACTTCATTCTTACACATTCTTAAGCTTCCATGAAACTGAAAATTATTCTTGAAACTTTTTAATGTTAACTAGAAACAATTCCTTGAATTATTAAAACAGACAACATTCACGATCTCCACATTACCCTAATAATTATCATATATGTGGTTGGTCTTGTTAATGTAAATTTGAATAGTACTAGTCATAATTCTAACAAAGGCAGTAGTATTGTGCAACCAATCACAGAGAAAAGGATTCGTTGTATTGTGCAACCAATCACACAGAAAATTCTGGTCTCACTCCTTTATAAAAATTTCTAAATCCTTTGCTTTCAACTATAGAGAAAATTGAAAACAAATCATCAACTATCCTCATTTTTGCCTAAGCTTTCAACGTCATAAATAATTACGTATAACGTTCAAGTATTTTTTGAGATATTAAATTGATATAATCTACAAGTTGTTCCTTCTAGTTTAGGTATAAAACTCATGGTTTTCTGTCTCATATCAACTTGTTTATAGAGATATTTCTTATAGTTCAAAGTACTAGTTTCGTCATCTTTATTCTTGCGCTGTTGTACTCAGAGAGAAATCTTAGATGTTAAGTGTTAAATGACTAGTTCATCAAAGCTTGTTTTATGTTCTACAGGTTCTTTAATCTTAACCCAACACCAATAAAGGAGCATGTACTTACCACAAAACATCCAAAACACAACAAAAACATTACAGGACCATAATAGGGACTAGAAAGCAACCAAAGAAACATTCAAGACCACACCCAACAATAAGAAACAACCATTATCTAACACACACCAATAACAACCATTATCTCTCACAACTTCTCTTAGTTAACAGACAACAATAATAATAAAAAAAATCTAACATACGTCAGTTAACTCAACCCATTTTGATGCTTAAGTCTTCTCTTGAGGATTCCTGACCTCTATGTTGCACAAACAGTTATATGATTGATGAAATATTAAATTTATGTTAACTAAATCATTGTTTACTTATTAATTGTTTTATTCAACTAGTGACATAATTTTGTTAGGGAAAATAATCAGTCATCTAATCCCTCTGCTTAAGGTTTCTTTAACGTTTAATATAAATGGTGGGTCCCACTCTTAATAATAAAATAAATTTTTATTTAACCTCACTTGCCACATCATTGCTTACATGGCAAAGGGGGCTCCACTTATTTCAATAAAATAATATTTTATTAAGTGCTAGGTTAGCACTAACCTGGCACTTAACAGATGGTGTGAATTTTCCGTTAGGGTGGGGTTAAAATTTAACATTTTCCAAATGTTTGCATTATAATTATTCACTCTGGAATGTTAGGCTCAAACTTGTCAATTAGTGAAAAGCTCAAAAGAGACCCTTTTGTCGCAAATATACAATAAAACTATAAAACTATAAAATATTAAGCAAGGTACATCAAATATAGGTGTATAATTATAGTCAAATATGTATCTATCACAGGCAAATCGAGGAAAACATAATCCTTTTTAAAGAATTATTCAAATACTATACAAAGAAGAGACGCAACAAAAATTATTCTCTAAAGATTGATTTCCAAAAGGCTTTCAATTTGATAGATTGGTCTTTCACACTCAACTCCTTAAAAGCTTATAGATTTCCTAATATTTTCATAAAATAGACAGAGCAATGTATTACAATTACAAACTTTACAATTATGGTGAATGGAGAAACTTTAAGTACAATTAAAAGGGCTAAAGGTCTTAGATAGGGGAATCTGCTCTCCCATACCTATTCTTAATTGGAATGGAAGTTTCAATAGATTGCTAAAGAGACTTATGGAAAGGAATTATCAATTTAAATTTCATTCCAAGTATAGTAAGCTTGGAACTTTAGCTTGAATTTTACTGATGACTTATTCTTATTATTAAAAGCATATGCAGGCTCAATTTCATCTCTCATTAAGCTTTAAACCTATTTAGTAAATTCTCAGGATTATCTGCCAACAATGATAAAAAGTAAGATGTATTTATCTACAAGTGTTATCCACCAAGCTACTTGGTTTTCTTCTCTCATAGGTTTCAATAACCTCCATCTCCTATTGACTTACCTTGTATCCCAATCTCCTCACTAAGCCCACTTACTCAGATTATAAGCCACTACTAGAGAAAATACAAGATAGAATTAGAAGTTGGAGCTCCAAAACACTAGCAATGGTTGGAAGACCTCAATTGATAAATTCTGTTTGAGCTTACTTAATGTATATTAGGCCTCATATATTGTGTTTCCTTATTCCATCATCAAGACCATTAACAAACTAGTTAGGAGATTTACGGGGTCTAGTTGCAAAAAAAAACTCAAGTGAAGTGAAATATACCATCCAAAGCATCAAG
>JANKYE010000009.1:27549740-27563852 GCA_032467995.1 Erythroxylum dillonii
TTAACACTTCAATTCACTTAATCTATGTCATACAAATCCTACTAACCTTGACATAAATAATTAGCTCCAAAAATTAAGCCATCAAACCTCATAATTTATTTCAATCATGCTTAAGTCAAATTCGACTGAAACAATTCATCATTCAAAACCTTAATAATAAATCAAAATTACGCTTAATGCATCAAGAAAATGTCCGGGGTCTAACAATAATGAGGTTCAGATCTAAAACAACCAAGGAAACAAGGAAAAGACAGTCTTTGGCAAGTTGGTCCCTTAGATTTAAGTAAAGCAAGCAACTTTGAAAGGTAACATGGCTTAATCAATATACAAAAGGTAAGAATCACAAGTTTTGACCTCGTATTTACAAGACTTCTTAGCTCAGAAGCAAGCAAAGACTTACCCATGTATGAAAAATGAGGAATATTCTAACTCCTGCCTATAAGGAAGTTCCTCTCTTACATCTTCAACTTTGGTGCCCATGTTTTTAGATGCAAGCAGTGTTATATGTTAGTTAGTCACTCTCGTTGTGTGCACTTGTGAAAAGATGTAAATAAAAAGATAAAGACATCAACTTTGAGACTCATCTGAATTGGGATCACTGGGGAGAATATGAAATAGCTATTGCTTTGTTTGCATATCTGGTATTTGGAGTCTGAACTCAGGAGAAGAGACAGAAGGTTGAGGAATCAGGTGTTGCAATTAGTGAGGCTCGACAAAGCCCCAAAAGCGTGTTCTAATTTTTGTTTCTCTAGTTGAATGCAAAGCCCCAAATCTAGATTGCTCTAACTTTTTCTTTTCATTATCCCTTTATTTTTATTACAATTTTAGTATAAATCATATATTGCAATAAAATTTTATTTTTCAATTTATAATTAAACAACTGGCTGTGAATGAGTTTAAGATTTGAATTTGATTCCTTTCGTTTGATTTAAGAAATATTGATTTATTCAATTACAAGTATCATTGAAATAGAGCTATATAAATAAATAAATATGTAACATTGAAAAATTCTCTTTAGTAAATAGATCATTGGAACTATAGCAACAATTTTAAGTGATGCATATATAAGACTTTATTGCAACATTTTTTAATTTTGTTGCCTTTTCTTATATGTAGCAAGAAATTATTATTATCATTGCCTTCTAATAATAATAAAGGCAACACTTTCAAATTGTTGCGTAATATTAATTTTTAGCAACACATTTTTAAACTGTTGCAAGCATGTTGTTGCCTAAAGCTCTTTTTGCCGTAGTGTTTGTTTCCTATTCCCAATCTTATGAAAAATTAGATCCTGCATCCGCTGTCTTATTCTTAGGATTTGTTTGAAATTCCAGGACAAATTTTGTTTAATCCCCAGCCTCCATGTGTTGCTGCTTTTAATGAACACATTGTGTATCCCTTTTACCTAGAGTTTATCCATAAGTTGTCTACATGTACAACCTCTAATGATATCTATAGAGGAAAGAAAATTGACTCAATACTTGAGAGCAAAAGGAATAAGTTTTATCTCCCTTATACCTTTTTTCTATTTATAAAAAATACATTAGGTTTCTTTCTTATCAAAATTAAAAATTTTAATTATAATCACAATTTAATTTTAATAAAATCAAACATCTTAACTTAATTCAAATTTAAAATTTATCTTTTTAACTACTCTAGGTCTCTGATATGTTGACAATGATTATAAAGTATAATCTAATTCATAATTAGAATTATTTATCTTTAATTATCTAACTAAACAATTTATAATCATAAATCAAGATTGACGTCTAGCAATATGTCATGACCACCTAAATATTAGGAATGTTAAAGTGATTGATTCGACCTATCTATGGATGGTTATGATGTATAATTTAATTTATCTTTAATTATCTAATTAAACCATTTATAATCATAGATAAAGATTGATGTCTAGCAATATGTCATGACCACCCAAATATTAGGAATGTTAAAGTGATTTGACTCGACCTATTTATGCATGGTTATGATATATAATTTAATTTTCATCATCTAATATTCTATTTAGATATAAATTATAGATTTAATGTTTACTATATTAATCATTTCATCCTTGTTAATTAATAATTGATTTACAATTGATATTTGAAATCACATTTTCAAATCTCAATTTACTTTGGCTAGAAAATTTCTGAAATCACTATTAATAAAAAACGTTAGAATATTCTCTCTAATTACTTTAAAGAGACGAATCCTTTATTCAAATACTCAACTATCTCCATATAGTTCATACGATATCTAAGTACTACCAATTAAGCTACCCTAAATAAAATAGGCCATAAATAGTATCAAAACACAGTAATTATTACATACTTTGATAATCTAAGTCTAAGGATTAGTTATAAAACAATTATGATAAGAAAATCCAAGGAAACATAAGTAATATTCTATTTAGGATCCTTATACCCCTGTGTTTGTTTAAGTATCTCCATACTTTAATTTATAAGATCAATTAATTTTTTCATAAGAAAAAAATAAGATGTGCTAGTTTATCATTTTATCAATATCTTGTCTTGATGAATCTACAACCAAGAATATTTTAGGTATGTATAGCTAAGTTATGCTCACAAAGGGTTGAAAATAAGAAAAGTGAGCCCTATAATGGATCTAAGTGAAAAAGTGGAAGGAAGGACATTCACAAATCTTAGGATCCTAAGTAGGTTATGTCAAATTCAAATAGGTAAGAAAAAGGTCTCCTTGAGAAGGAAAATGTAAAGAGAGAGAAATGTTATAACATCCAAAGAAAAGGCACCTATAAGTTAGTCATGCATGGTAGTTGGAATCTTATCTTACTCGATATATTTTATCTCCCAACATCAATAAAATCCTGTTTTTGTCATAACTATAATTATCCTTATATTTAATATTACTTTCCATAATTTTTTGTTGAAACCAACTATTATATTCATAATCTTCTGTTAAATGATTTTATGGCAATAGATGTTGTTTATTAAAACAAGTAATTTTTTATTTAATTATATCATTTAGTACTTGTAATATCTATGTTAATTTATGGCCTTCTAGACTTGCTCATATTAGACAAGATCAAATAAATAAAATAATCAATAAAAGACAAGTAGAATTGTATACTAGTAAAAATTGTCTAATTAGAAAAATGATATGAAAATCATTTAGTATGGGACTATTAATCTATTACAATTAATTCATAAAAATATATGTAGCTAAATGAATGTGAGAGCAAGATACGAAGGTACTTATTTCGTCACTTTTATTAATAATTATACTCAATATAATTATATCCATTTGATTTCTCATAAATTTGAAGCATTATTTATTTCTAAAGGTATATGAATTTTGTTAAAAACCAATTATATAAGAAGATAAAGACTCTAAAGGTTGATTGCTGATAATAATAATAATTTGATTAGTTTAATGAAAAAAGAATAAAAAGATAATTGATTATTCACAAACCCATCAACAAAATGATGTTATATAAAGTAGAAATTAAACTCTTTTAAAAAAAGTTAAGTTTATGATAGCACACACAAAGTTTCCTATCAAATACTAGGGTGATGTGTTATTGACAACCATATATATACTTAATCGAGTGCCCATCAAATCAGTTACTAAAGCGCCATATGTGTTATGGACAGTTAAGAGACTTGATATAGCATAACTGAAACCTTAGGGATGTGCTACCTACATTTATGATCTCTCATATAATTAGAAGTAATTATGTTCTAGAAGAAAGAATAGTATCTTTAAAAGATATTTCAAACATTCTAAATGGTATGTGTTTTTAGAGTGAACAAAGTAATGAAAGAGGAATAAAATTTGAGTTATAAGATATCAAATTCATGTAGAATGATATTTCAAAGAAAACAAATATAGGATACACTTATTTCTACACTAGATATTAGATAAGGGTAATCTAGTAAGTCGAGATCAACTAGATGAAATGCACTTAAGTGGCAGGAATTTAACAGAAGATGGATTAGTTTATGATAAATGGAAATTGTTATTTGATAGGAGTTTCCTACAATTATCAAATTTAAGTGAGAGCAATATAAATTTAGAGAGATATATTCCTCAATATCTTCAATTACACATACAATATGAGTAGATTAATTCCAAAAAAATGATTATACTTTGAAAGGGAAACCTATATAATAGGTTCCTAAGGAAATAATGAGCCAAAAAATGAAATAAACTCTATATAATCTTGTTAAGATGAATGAGTTAATACAATGGAAGAATAATCAAATTTGACAAGCTCAATCTAAGCTTGAGACTTGGTTAAATCTTCCTAAAAGACATAAAACCATAAAGAACAAATGCTCAAAGTTAAGTGAAAGGTTTATTGAAGTTTTTTTTTATTATGCAAAGTGCATCTAGTGGTAGAAAGACACTTGTAATAGGTAGGAATTGACTATGAGAAGAAATTCTCACTTATTGTGAGGTTTACATCAGTTTACCTAATTTTAGCTTTGGTGGATAATGGATCTTGATTTAATTAAATGCAGGTAAAGAATGTGTTCTTAAACGGAGAACTAGATGAAGCAATTTATATGGAACAACCAATAGGTCTGGTTCATAAAGACCAAAAGTAAAAAGTTCATATTGTTAAAGTCAATCTATAGTTAAAAGATCCAACATTATATATGTAATTTTGTCATTATACGTGGATAATATTTTGATATATAGTAAAAAATGAATTTTCTAGTAAATAAATAAATTAGCTATCAACCATGTTTAAAATGAAAAATATGGGTGAGCCTAGGTGCATCTTTGAGGGTCGCTAAGAATCATTCAAGAAGATCATTGTCACTTCTATAAGCTACATACATATTAAGCAGATAGTTGAACAATACAAATATCTAAGATTATAAATTTGTATTGCCTATTGCTAATGTTGAATGCCTATTTAATAGGCAATATCCTCAAATGTTATAAGAAGCGGAAGAGATAAAGGTGGTTTCTTGTTTTAATGGAATTGGTAGTCTTCTATATACTATATTGTAAATGAAACTGGACATAAGTTTATTGTTATGATAACTAGTAAATATTGATTGAATTTCAAATAAATGCATTAAGAAGCAATAAAAAGAATATTCATATATATTGGAGACCCTAAGTATCAATGTAAACCAAACACAAAGATACCAAGTATATTTATATCAATAACATAATAAAGAAATAGGAATGAATATAGAGTTTATTTCTACGAGACAATTGATTGTAAATCATATAACCAAGTTGAATCTTAGAGATAAGTTTTATATACATGTTATTTAATTAGAATTGCTTAGTATTTCAATTTATGTTGTATTTATTTTCTCTATGTGTAAGCATGAAAAAAGAACATAACTCAAGGTTAACGAGGTCAACTTGAGTTAACAAAGTACTAAGCTAGTCATGAGCTCTTTTTAAAAAAGTTAGATTTCAAGTTAGGCTCAAGTTCAGACTCTATGACTTGACTCGACCTTAAACATCACCTTCTTTTATAAATAAATTGATCTCGTTTTCTTAATGTGATCCTTAAGTCTACCAAATTATCGAATAAGTGGAGACTTGGCTTATTAATCCCACTCTACAAGAGTAAATGGGATATCAAAAGTTGTAACAACTATAGAAACACAAATTAATCAGTCATACCATGAAGTTAAGGGAGAGGGTGATTAAGAAGAGAGTGAGAAAAGGAACATCCATTTCAGAGAACTAATTTGGTTTCATGTCAAGGATGTTCACAATATGAGAAATACATCTCCTTGGACGATTAATAGAATATTATAGGGATAGAAAGAGGGACCTGCACATATTGTTCGTTGATTTAGAGATGACTTATGATAATGTACCTAAAGAAGTCATGTGGAGGTGTTTAAAAGTTAAGGGAGTTCATTTTGCCTATATAATGGTTATTAGGAATATGTATGAAGGTGCTAAGACTAAAGTAAGGTTGAAAGGAAGAGATACAAATATGTTTCTATCAGTATCGGGCTATAGCAAGGATCCTCATTGAGTACCTTTTTATTTACAGTAGTTAAATATGAGCTTACTAAGAATATCCAAAGGGATATTCCTTGGTGTATCTTATTTGCTAATGACATTATTTTAGTGGATAAAACAGAAAAGGCTGTTAATAACAAACTAGAATTTTAAAGGGATATGCTAGAGTCAAAGGGTTTTTAAGTGAGAAGGACGAATGAATACTTAAAATGTAACTTTTTAAGTTATAGCGTAGCATCCAATGTAGAAGTCAAGATTGGTACTGAAGTTATACCATAGAAAGACTGTTTAAACACTTTAGATCCATCATCCAAAGCAATGACGAGATAGATGACAACTTAGTGCACCATATTAAATTATGGTGGCCAAAATAGAGGAACACCTTAGGAGTTTTATGTGACAAGAAAATACCACTAAATCTAAAAAGTAAATTATACTATTTAGTAATTAGTCCAACTATAATTTATGGAGTAAGGTGTTAACCCATCAAACATGCATATAGTCATAAGTTAATCATTATAGAGATGTGGATATTTTGTTGGATGTGTGACTTTACAAAAACAGATAAAGTTTGGGATCAAATGGTAAGAGACAACTTAGGTGGCTAACATTAATTGTAAAATAAGAGAGATGAAACTTAGGTAGTTTAGACATATTAAGAGAAGATATCCTAATATCTCATTAAGAAGGTGCGAGAAGATTATACTTAGGGATTGTAAGAGAAGCAATGAAGACTAAAAAATAATTAGTAAGAGGTTATTAGGAACAGTATGGCCTTACTAAAGCTTACGAAGAGCCTAACCCTCATTAGAAAACGTTGATGAACTAAAATACAAATAAAGGACCTATATAGAGAGGTCATTCTTTTCATAGGCCTTTTGAATATTTCCCTTCAATTCTTGTTTATTTTAATTATCCTAAATATTTTTATTTATAGCTCTTGTTCTTTTAGCTATTTTCTTTATTTATTTACTTTTTTCTTTTTTATTTATTTACTTTTATCTTAAATTATTTGTATTTTGTATTTGTATTTGTATTTATGTAGTTATTTACTTATATATTTGTCTATTTTTTTCTTTCAACTATTAAATTTTTTTGGTGAGTTTATCATAAATAATGTCTCTCTAGCTAAAGGAAGGTTCGTACTTTTATATCTCCCTAGACCTCACATCTCTACAAAATTCTTACTAACACGTTGTTTTTTTTGTTAATGTAACAAAATGACATCATTTTTTTTCACATGAAAAATAAGCAAAGACAACAAGATGTCCTCCACATTATGGCCAGCTTATATTGATAACGCCAGTGACTAGTGAACTACATAACAACTATAGTGACTAGCAAAGTCATCCTCCACCTCCAACTATCTTGAAGTAGATCTGGTAAAGCTAGTCAATTTCTGTTTTTTTTTCTCAATAAAGCAATGAATTCAATCTTGTTCTAAAATTTATGAAGCTGGTGTCTCTCTCCTTTGCCATCTTTTCCTCCTAACCTCAAACTCTTTAGTATGTCTCCTGGTTGATAATCTCTTTATGTTTATGAAATTTCAGTTGAAACTCATTTGTTTGATTGATGAATTAGCATTGAAATTCAAAAATAGTTTTGCATATCTTATCATGTAATCATGAAATTTCTAAGGATTGTATTATCCATTGATTGCTTACTTCTAATTAGAGTTAATTAGTTGACAAATTTACTTTTGGTGGTGGAAACTTTGGATCTTTAGCAATAAAGAGTTAGAGAGGGGTCAATACACATTAGTTAGAGCTTTGATAGGTTGGGTTAGATCAAAATGGGAGCTAGGTAGTTCAGGCTTTGAGAGGTTTTAAACTGTCAAAAGCCTAATTAGGCTATGAACTGGGTTTGGGCTACTTTTAAGGGGTTTAAGATATGACTCAAGCAGCCTTAGGCTTAGCTCGAATTAACCTATTGTCAACCCTATCCATATAAATATTTACATTTTTTATTAACAATAATGATGTTTTATTTTTCATTGAGTATTTTTTAGAATAAATGTTTGACAAAATTAAGTTTAAGAAGTATAAGAATGCTTGATTTCAATTTGAGTGTTTTTTTCTTCTAAAATGAGCATTTAAATATAATATCTAACATTCAATTTTAGATAGACAAAGTTTGTCAGAGATTACAAGATACCTTCTTATATAGGTAATTGCGCTCGACACTTTGTAGGAATGAAGATGAGATAAGTTTTAATCTATTAATCTAAGTGGTAAACGAGGGCTTAAATATTAAAACACTAATATTGATGTGAAGTATATTAAAGGGTAAAAAGAGTTATAGTAGTGGTGTAACCTAAAGAAATGATTTCTTCACCCAAATTTTCTTAATATGTTGAATGTGATTTCTGAAAATTGGATTAAATGAGTAAACAAGTGAACTTAAGTTATGTATTAGATATGCTTAAAATATCATTTTTATAGTATTGTGAGGCAAGATATACGATCTGAAAAAAGAGAGTAAATATTATACACATGAATCATACTATATGTGCATAACTAATCAATTAGGTTAATATAAATCATATTATCAACTTATATCATAAGATGATCCTTAGGTCTGCGTGAACCTAAAATTAAAATACTCTCTTTAAGCGGGTTGTAATTTCATATAATTGAGTTTAGTTATTGTTATTTTAGAATGTTATTAAAAATCATAAATGATTTCATATAACAAAAAATTTGAAAAAAGCAAATTAAAAAAAAGGAAGATCATTATAAAATTGAGTTCATCTTGAGTCCACCTTATATGTAAAAGGTGATAAAGAAGGTGATATGAATACCAAGTATTTATATAATTGAATTGAGATGATAATTGATGTAATAAATAAGCAAAGTTATAACATACTAAATTTATTTAATAATCAATTTATTATTTGCTATGTCTTATATTCCTAACAAACATATGGTAATATACTCTCGTTATGTACTAGTCACATGGTTTATTAGACACTACAAAATTCTAATCGTTTAATTTTAATATGTGTTAATGGGAGACCAAAACTAGACATATATAATAAGGAGTATTTAGTTATCACATTATGGTTATAATAATTATTCAACTACAAAGGCAGTTATAATAATTTCATAATCATCGCATTTAAGTTTTGTTATTTTGAATAATTTCATAATCATCACATTTAATTTTTTTACAAAATAACAAAGATAAGAAAAGGATAAGGAAAAACAAAATAAATTTATTGGAAGGGATTCTATGTCAAGTCTCCATATCCTTGGTTTTATTTTGTTTAATCTTATAACATTTGTTAACTTAGAAAGAAAGATGAGTGCATCTCTGCAATGCTTTGCATTATATAAGTTTGACCCTTGTAATTGTGCATGGTGGATAGGTAATCATAATATATGTAAAATTGTAAACATTAAATCTATAATTCCTAAGATTTTTAGAATATAATAATTTTCACAAAAGTAACTAACATGCCTTTATCCTCGATGAAGATATAGGAATCCCTTTGAATCTAATCAAGATAAACTTCTAATAAAATAAGATTTAAATTTTATCTCTCTTTACCTTTTCTTTCTTGGGGTAATTAAACCTAAAGTACACAACCTTACGAGATTTTTTCAATTCAGTACCCAAGTTTTAAATTTTTGATTAAGTGATCAACCTTATAAAACCTTAACAATTCAGTTTAAAACATTAATTTTTGCTGATGTAGCTAATAGATAGATATTCATGTGGCATTTAGTAGAAATGCCATATCATAAAAATAACCTTTTAAATTGAATTATTAAAGTTTTAAAATATTATTCAATCAACTGAAAGATTAAAAAGTTTGGGCATTGAATTGGAAAACAATTAAAAGGTTAGACACCTTTAAATTTGTTATCCCTCTCTTTCTTTCATAGAGTTTCCGATGGAATAAAAAAACTTAAATAAGCATAATGAAAGTTAAATCACCTTTGTTTTTGTTACAACATGATCATAATTAAGTAAAAAAAAAAAACTAGAGATGACCATAACAGTTATACGTCCTGTAATGTGACATGCTCCCTTCGATGTATCACAAACTATTTTAAAACATGATATTTTCTATAATGAGATATATCTTAATAACTCAATAATAATGGCTTTGTAAAAGACAAATCTTGTTAAAATTCATATGATCATTCATGTATATATACTAACAAAAAACAATAAATAACATTATACTCAAATATCATAAACAATACATAAATGAGCTCATAGTGTCAAATAAATAAAATATATAAAATATATAAACAACAATATTTTGTTTAATCATGGAACTTATTAATGCCCATTCTTTTAACATGTTCATTAAATGCTTTTGGCAGTAATCCTTTTGTTATGGATACGCGGTCATAAATTTTATGCTAATATGTATGATTAACACTCTTTGTTTCTGAATTTCGTCTTTATCAACAAAGTATTTTATTTTTATATGTTTAGCACCCTTTGAATATTTGCAATTTTTTTGAAAAGAATACTATTATGACATTATCACAATAAAATCTCAATAGCTTAACAATACTATCGATAATTTCAGGTCAAGAAATAAAGTTTTATAACCATAAACTATAAACAATAGCCTTAAAGCATGCCACAAACTCAACCTCCATATTAGATGTGACAATGATAGATTGCTTTACACTCTTCCATAAAATTGCTCCTTTATCTAAAAGGAACAAATAGAAAAATATGGATTTTTTTATGTCAACACATCTGACATAGTCTGAATCTGAGTATCTAATTACCTTAAGGTGATAAGATCTTTTATAAGTGAGCATATGATCTTTTTTTTTATACAAATATCTTAATAATTTCTTTACAAATTTCCAATGTTCAAATCCATGATTACTTTGATACATGCATAGCATTCCAATAACAAAACTAATGTCTGGTCTAGTGCAAGTTTGAGCATACATTAAACTCCCAACAATAGATAGATAAGGAATCTTCTCGCTTCCTATGCATTCCAATAATATTTTAGGCATTACTTAAAACTAAATTTATCTCCCTTCTAAACTGAAACAACACTTGCAGGGCACTTTTCTATTTTCTATCTCTATAAAATTTTATTAATATATGCCTTTTGAGATAACCTAACATTCCTTATGGTATGTTGAAATATTTCAATTCTTATAACAAAAGATCCCTCATCCATATCTTTCATTTTAAAATTGTCAGAGAAAAACTTCTTGAAATCATATAATAAAATAAGATCATTAGTAGTAAGCAAGATATGATCAATATATAAGACTAGAAACATATATTTGCTCTCACTGTTGCTCAGATATATACACCAACCTACGATGTTTTCTTTAAGAAGTAATGATATCTGTAAACCTGAGATACTATTGTAAAGAGGCTTGCTCAAGTCCATATTTGACTTCTTAAGCTTACACACCATATATTTCTTTCCTTTAACTAAAAAGCCCTCAAGTTGATCCACATAGATTTTCTTTCTCTTAATTCTCATTTAGAAAGGCGATTTTCACATCCATTTGATTAAGTTCTAAATCATAATGAACTACCATTTCTATAATAGTTGTAAATGAATTATTTTTTGAAACAATTAAAAAGTTTCATTATAATCAATACCATTCTTTTAAGTGTAACCCTTGGTGATAAGTCTAGCTTTATGTTGTTTGATATTACCATTAGAGTCACGTTTGGTCTTAAAGACTCATTTACACCTGACTGTCTTATAACCATCTAGCTATTTAACAAGATCCTAAACTTACCACTTATTATAATTTTCATTTTTAATGGCTTGTGAAAATGTAGCTAGATCTTTGTCAATTCCTAAGTCGCCTTTTACCTCTTGTAAATAAACAAAATAATCATCATTAATAGTTGTTAATGCTACTTCATATTGATCATCTATAATAGGTTCATCAATAGTGATATTATTATTTGGAGTTTATTTGTGTATTTTTTTTGTAAGTTGTCAAAATTTTTGACAACTTTAGGGAAAATACTTAAGGAGAAGTTATAGACAAGGAAACTTGTATTCTAACTTCCTGAAATTTCCCTTTATGTGATTTAAACTCCTACTAGTTGCACCATTTTCAATGGATTTACCATTTCCAATTTCATTAATCCTTGTACTATAGTTAGGACAATAAAATATGTACCCTTCAGAATTTTTAGATTACCAATGAAAAATTCACTAGTTATTCTTGAATCCAAGGCAACCCTAAATATGTAGGTACTTTAAACTAGCTTTCCTTCCTTTTTATATTTAGTAAATACATGACATTTTTCAAATCATACGTTTATAATGATAAAGGTAAAGAATAATCAGTCATCATAATCGTAACCATGATCAATAAAGTATGATTACATCTTTTGGCTACACCTTTTTCTTGTTATGTTCTTGGCATTGTATATTAAACATATATGCCATGCTTTTCAAGGAATTTAGTAAATGGACTAGGATGTTATTCAGTTTCATTATATTTCCTACAATATTCACTACCTTTATTAAATATGATACTTTTCACCTTTTTATCTAACCATCTTTCTACCTCATTAAGAAACACCTCTAAGGAACCTACTGATTGAGAATTTTTATGTAGTAAATAAACATATCCATAACATTCAGTAACCTGAAAATCATCAATAAAAGTGATGAAAAAATTTTCTCCATTAAATAATGGAACAAAGAAAGGCCCACATAAATTAGTGTGTACAATTTAAAAAAAAATTGTATGCTTCTTATGACTTCTTTATCAATTGTGTGTTTTGTATATTTTTCCTTTAATACAATCTCCACAAATCCGAAGATCAGTAAAATCTAAAACTAGAAGGATTTCATTCTTTACTAATTTGACCATTTTTTCTTTAGATATGTGAATTGAACATTTATGTTATAAGTAAGATGGAGTTTCATTTATAAGACCTCATTTACCAACATTATGATACAAGTTCAATAGAGTTTCGATAAAAAGATTATCAAAATCAATAAGATACTTTTGTTTGAACAAACTAAAACATCCATTACCAAATTTAAAAGTCTATCTAATAATATCAAGTTTTGATAAAAGAAACTATGTTTCAAGAAATAGTAGGAACATAAAGAATTTGGAAATGGAAAATGATGTCTAGTGTTTAAAATCAAACGGTAGGTTCCAATAGTTTCGGATGGAGTTTTAACTAGATCTTTTGTATTAACTAAATATGGTGCTTTCTTGTATTGTACATAAATATTATTAACGAAATATATACTTAATTTTTGAAAAAAACTCAACTTTCCATAAAAACAAATTTTTTATTTGGATTTGTAGTTTGGATTGTAAGGAATCCTTGCATTGTACTAGTAATATGAGTATATCCATAATTAATTTACCAAATATTCTAAGGAACTTTTGTTAAGTTTGATTCGAAATATGCTAAAGCACTAGGCTTAACTTTCTTTTTGAGTCATGCCTTACGTTTCAGGTGATCTTTTTGATAGTGTCTAGTTTCTTACAAAAATGACATATATCTTTCTTTGATTCCTTCTTATTGATTGAAGTTGATGATACGTTAACCTTATATAGTACATTCTTTCCCTTTCCTTTATCCTTTTTGAAAAATTTTCTAGCTCTTTGATGACCCATGAAATTAATCTAGTGAACTCCTTATTTTTTAAGTCTCGTCTCCTCTTCAACAAGTACACTTTGCAATTCATTTAGCTTCGTTTGTCCTTTATAGTATTGTAGCTGATTTGGAATGTACTATATTTAGGAGCCAAAGAGTTAATAATAAAATGCATAAGGAAACTTTCACTCATTCCCATTCCTATAAATCTTAATCTTATTATTGTATTTATTATTTCAATGATATGGTCATGCATAGTACGGGAACTTTCGAAATTGATGATGGTTAACATACCCATAAAAGTCCGAAAAAGTGACATATTAGCAAAGTTAGGTTTGGAATTATTTTTAACAGACTTAAGATATTCCTTAACACTTTCAGTATTAGGAATTGTAGCCTTAATGTTGCTAGTTACAATCATTTGCATAAACATTAAGCTTAATCTGTTGATCTTTCCGAAAATTCATGGAAATATTTTTTCTTCAATATTATTAATATTAGTAAGACCAACATGCTTATTGTCTTGGAATGCTAAGTCAAGAT
>JANKYE010000009.1:27569634-27581267 GCA_032467995.1 Erythroxylum dillonii
AGAGGGAAAGGTTCAATTGTTTAGTATATTTTTTATAATAAATTTCTGAATAAAGTAATATAAATATTAAGAGGTGTTGGGATTTAGATTCCAAAAAAAAGTGTCACTATTTTTCTTAAATTAAGAAAGTTTTTACTTTCCTAACTACTAAAAAACGAACCAAACTTAACAATTTAAATTTTAAGAAAATATTACTTTCCCTGACAATAATCTGTGCCAGCCAAACGGAGCCTAATTAAATTTTCTTTCTTATGCAATAAGATTTTAACACATCAAATAAATAGGGGTACTCAGCTGTTGATACCATAAGACAAAAGAACCACTGATTTTCTTTTATGGTATCAACCGCTGAACTGGTATTGCCAAGGAGAAAACTGAAAGCATTGAGTTGAAGGGACAGCCATAGATATTTCGTTTTTTAATTTAAAAAACACCTTTCTTTTTATATGGTTTGGAATATTGGGGAAACAATTTTAGACGAAGCACACATCACCCTTTCCTTTGAATAACTCCAGAAGGCAAAATTGGCTCGAATCCGAAGGATACCTGGAAAGAGATAGAAAGATATGGCAAGCCAGCGAAAATTGTCAAGAAAATGAAATTATTTGTCGTTTATTACTAGTGTTATTAAGCAAGCGCAGAAAATCCCTTTCACTTAAAAAGTAAGTTCTCGAATTAAATATGATTTTGGCCTTGTTTGGTTACCTATCAATCAACTATTTTCTTGATTGATTGGTTGTTTTCAATTGTTTGACTTTTCAAATAGCTAATAAAGTTATTTGAAAAGTAATTCTTTCATTTGTTGATTGAAGATAAACAGCTAAAAGTGAAAACGCTCCTAACTCTTATATGAGAGCATTTTCATCCAACGGTCAAAATTTTAACTATGAAAAGCCAATTGTACCTTTTAAATTCTATTGCTAAGTTGTGTAATATTTTGTTGTTTAAATTGTATTCTTGATTAAGTTGTAATTAAGTATCACACACGTTATATTTTTGTTAGTTCTAATATACAATAATTTCTAATAAGTAGGACAGCCTAGTTGAGGTTCCTAGAGACTTACGTTTTAGGAACAATATTTGTTCTTATCATTATTTTATGCAGCTATAGGTTAGAAATAAAATATTAACCTTAAACGAAAAAGAAAATAGAAATAGTTGTATAAATTTTTCATAGATGATAAAATAGTATAGGTGAACATAACTTCTCTAAAATCTAAATTCTTATCAGAATATTTAACGAAATACTAAGATATATAATATGCATACTCTTATTTTTTTTTAAGTCATGTCTTCATAAATCATGTTACACATAAACAGTTAATACTAAACAATTAATTTTACTAAACATCTCTAACAAACAGCTAATGCAATTCACTGATCAAATCAATTGATATACTCAACTATTAGCTAACAGTTAATAAAATCAACTAATGACTAATGCAATCAGCTAATTACCAAGCAGAGCCTTAATTTTTCTAATAAAAGAGTTCGCAATTACTAATGAACTCTTATTTGTAAATATGCTTATAACAAGACACTAAAAATAAAAATTAGAAGACGTTTTTATATGAAATTGATTTACTATCTTAAGATGATAATAATTTTTTAAAGTCTATTAACTCTTCATGCTTTAATTCATGAATACGGTGGACATAATGACTAAGTAAAATTTGTTACTTTAGTTAATAAACAAATTCTTAGAGAAAATGTTAGCACTTCTAAAATTACTATTAACTTTGAAGCCATGCTCACTCAATTGCAAACAAAAGGCTAGAATTCTAGGCTTACTTCATTAAAATCGAACCAAATTCAAATAAGATTATATACAACTAAGACGTCATATCTTAACCTAAAACTTTAAAACATTAAATTATAAGTCCTTTCTTTACATATAATTCACTTTATATATGTCTCTTTCTAATATGAAATGATGACTTCATTTGTAAATTTCTAACTGCGTCAACTTACTTTACATGTCAATCCACTCCAACTTATTGAATCACCTATTCATCAATGAAAGTTTTCATAAAACTCTCTAATTAGATGTACAACTCAAAGAAAAATAGTACTTAGTTTTGGCAATTGTACCACCTGTTGGTTTTTCTATCCACATATGAAGTAGGTGAGATTAGAAGTATCCGTTAATGCTATATAAAGACAAATATGTTTAAGGTTTTATATATTCTAAAATTTCTTTTCCGTAATTTTGTGTATTACTTTTGGGTGTGGATTCGGAGATATTTATGTTGTAATCTTTGTTTTTTACAATAAAAAGTTTTCTAATCTTGCTCGTGATTTTTCTTCACATTTATTAAGAAATTTTTCACGTTAAATCTTATATGACTCATTTTACCTCAATTTCTTTTATTAGTGTATTTGTTCTATCTGATTGAGTTCATCTCCTATCACCGCCAAGTTTATATAAATAAAAATATGTGAAAATTTTCAGCAATAGTTTTTGCCTAAAAATTTCCCTTTACTATAAGCATTGTTAAAACTTTTAGATATTTATCATATTCAAATTGTATTAAGCTAAAACTGTAAGTTCTTTTTATGCTTCTGTAATATCTGTGATATTACAGTATTTGTTATAAATTGTATAATTATAACGAATGCTAATGTTTCTTTTACATATATGGCATAATTCAGGCAGATATATATACACATATTTATTCAATAATTATGTCAAAACTAATTGCAATTTTCATGTCCAACCCAGTATGGAGACGAACATGAGCATGTCTTTCTAGAAGAACATTATTATTATACATAGTCCAAAACATTATTATTATACATAGTCCAACCTTTCCGACATTATCGACCCCATTCATAGCAGGCCATGGACAATTTCAGTTCGTGTTTTTTGTGGGGAAAAATTCCTCCAACTCCAATGGCACGAGCTTCCAAAAACCTGTCCTGTGGTATCATTTTTTGTAAAAAAATTGTATTACTGTAATATCATCACGTCGGAAGAGTACGCACCATGGATGCCTCTGACAGGCCTTTAAGGCATGTGGTTTATAATATTTCTTGCAGTGTATGGTATCGATTAACTTTGGGCAAACCCAAAAGCTTTAGATTTCCTCCATTGAATGGAGGTTGCCCAATGTCCATGCAATATGCATAGCAATATCTGTTCTCAATCTCTCATCATTTTCTCGAATAGAGCCCACAAAAGCTGAAGCAAAATCCAAGCTATTTCGTTTTCTTTTGATCAATAATAGAAACAACCCCACGTCCTCATAATCCCCACCTCTTCATAATGATTCCTTTTAGGTTCACTAAATCCAAAAACTCAGTGGTCCAAGAAGGGCGCACTGTTTCGCATTGTCCCAACTCCTACCAGCTAAAACTCTGGAACTATTAACTAACTCTTCGTTCGTGCGAGTGGGCATGCAGTCAATTATTCACCAACCAATTAATAAATGTATCAGGGTCCATGGAAAGATGTTTTTGGTTTATGAGCACCTAGGGTTTTATCCCAATGAATATATCAAACTTGACATGTAGAATGTTCGGGTTGGCCTGACTGGTTCAGGTGGAGTTTCCGAAATTCTCCTTGAACCAAGGTCATGGATTTTAATACTAATGACTCCTCGACACGTTGAACAAAAGACCACGTGCAGACACAGGGTCATAGATCTGATTCATTGAAATGACTCATGGCCTTAAAAAAACTTTTTTCATTAACCTTACTCAATATTAACCACTCTTTCAAAATTTGTACAAAAGAATAAGCAGCCTATGATATTATTTTTAATTAATTTCTTAAATTGATTTTGTTAAAATGTGAAATGATTTATTCAATACATGTATTTTATACAATTATTTTATTTACTTAACAATTTATGTATGGAAAAAACAACAAAATTTACAAGTTGCTTTAACAGGAAGTTGATGTTAAAGGACATTATGTTGCTGTACATGCATTTGTGTAAAGAGCCGAAAGGTAGATCAGCTCGAATTCTAGCTAGATAGTGAGTTGGAGGACAAAGAACTGTAGTCTTGAAAGTTATTGTCGATGACTATTGCTATAAATGCGTGTAAAGAGCCGAAAGGTAGATCAGCTCGATTTCTAGCTATAGAGTGAATTGAAAGACGAAGACCTGTAGTCTTGGACAGGCCTCATTTCTTTGGAATTCAATTCAATAGTGCCATGTGTTTTTGGAAGCAATAATGGTCCTCAGGATTGTGAATGAGATTGGTTCGCAGCCGAAATCGTATCGTTCCACTAAAAAAAATTCAGGAGCTGGAATGGTTTCCGATTCCATTACCATCATTTACGTGGTGGAGAAGTGACGGGTGGAGAACTAAGCTACTGTGCGGCGTGACGTGATTTCTTTTAATTTTGGAAAAATAGTATATTAATTATAGGTATAAATAAGTATCTTCTGGTAAAAGAACTTTTAATCTCAATGTTCTATAAAAACTCTTACTTGAATGTAGAGTAGAGTAGTTTTAGATTTCTTTCTTTGTCCAGATCCATTTTATAAATATTTGCTTGGGTCCAGATCCATTTTATAAATATTTGCTTGATCAATATCACAAAATTGAACTTCAGGAGTCTTAGATGCCTTCATAGATTGAAAGACAGAAAATTTATAAATTGCAGCTATTTCTGAATGACATGCTTATATTGGAGTTGAATAATGCCTATGTTGGGGTTGAACATACCTGTGTTATTAGTGGGCACACAGTTGTGTGGGTGACCCTTTATTTTCTCGTAACTGTGAACAATTTGAAGGACGATGTTTCGCCCATGTAGACGTCAGACAAGCTCATGTGGTACTGGACATGTCCATACAAGTTTCTATGACCATGTAACTCTATGATTGTCGATAATTAAAGTGAGTTTGAGGGACAAGGTACTAAATACACTTGTGTGAGTTATTGTGTCTATTATAAAAACTCCATTTTTACGATATATAAAAGAAAAACATGATGGACATCAATAGGCATATGAAAAAGAGAAAAATGAACATGAGAGACAACAATGTTCTTTAACTGCATAATTTTAAGGTTTGATGGTTCAGAATTTGGTTGGAGTAGTATTGATTCAGGGATATCGATTTATAATCAATTCTAGAACTTTATTGGATTATTATTGTTGTATTATGATGGTGTTTCAAGTTGTGGTCAATAGCTTGGAACTTCAACTCTTGTAAGTTTGCTATTTAATTAGTGAATTTACTGGTTAGTTTGATCGGTAAATTTTTCCTCTAGAGGACTTTTCAAGTAAATTAGTGTTCTATTTATTTTTTTCCATCATTTATATTACTTGGGTTGATTATTTGTCATGATTGAGATGCTTGATATTGGTTAATTATTCTTGTTGATCTTGTGGGTATTATTATTTGGACCCAACAATTAGTATTAGAGTCATAGGTATGGACAGTGGTAATAGTTCTATGGTTAAATTAACCAATTACTCATTATGGAGACCTACGATGGAAGATCATTTATATTGCAAAGATCTCTATGACCCAATTAATGTGGACAAAAGTAATAAAGATGATGCCTCCTCTAAACTAGAAAAAATGCCAAATAAAGAGTGAGAAAATATGAAACAAAAGACCTTGATACGATTAGACAGTGCATTAATATAAGCATACTCAATCATGTATCTGAAGAGACTAATCCATTTGAGTTGTGGAAGAAATTAAAGAGTCTTTATGAGGGAAAGGCTGCCACTACAAGGCCTCCTTAATTAAGAAGCTTGTAAACTTGAAGTTCAAAACTGGAAAAATCAATGTTTAAACACCTTAGTCATTTTTAAGACATTATCACTAAGTCAAAAACCATGAGAATAATCCTTGATGATGAGCTAAAAGCCTTGTTCTTATTGAGTTCCTCGTTGGATAATTGGTAAATCTTGGTTAACTACTAATAACTCTACCCATATGGTGTGCTTTTTTTGGAAGTGATCAAAGAAAGTATATTTAATGAAGAAATTAGTAGAAAGGAGGTGGGTGTTGATAACGTACAAGCCCTTGTTGTAGAGAGCAAAGGAAGAAGCAAGAGTATGAGGTACCAAAGGACATGCAAAGTCTAAGAACCGCTATAGATCTACAGATGGCACGGAGACTAAGACATGTCATTACTATTTCTAGTCTTTGTGTGGTTGTTATCTTCATCATTGTGAGCTTGCTACTATTTTTCTCGTTTGGTGTGAGGAAGGAGCTTTTGGAAAGCTCATTTTAATGTACTCATTAAATTTAATGGATAACTCATTTTGATGTACTCGTTAATTTTATAGTGGATTATTTTTTAGACTAGAACATCGGTAAGATAAAATATTTTAATAAAGGTTCAAAATGGCATTCATCTACTGAGAGTTAAATCTCCTCTTATATAGCAAAGGTTATATGTACAAGTAGAAATATAATATTACATGCATACAAATCTCCGAAGGTATGACAAAGAGGATGGCATAGGTGTGATGAGAACAAGAAAAATGACTTGTATGAGATATAGCTCATTGAGACTTTTGGACATGGGTCTTTGTGGGTTTTAAAGCACAACTTATAGTATGTATATATCAAATGTATGTCACTTAACCTTCTTCTCCATACATCAAATTCATTTATTTTAGTTCTTATTAACCTTTAAATATGTTGTCAAATAGTAAGTGATACTTTGTAGTGACCATAATAGGTTAACTCGCCTCTAGGCCCTATAAGGCTTAAGCACGAACCAGCTCAAACTTATTTAGATATACTAATTTCGAGCTAATTCACATCGATTCTCATAATTAATTAAACTAAAAAATTTTGTTAAGCCGAATTTGAGTTCGATCAAATTGAACTTATCCATTGATTTTTTTTTGTTAAATAAGTTATCCATTGATTTTGAGTTGAGTTAGTTTTAAAATGGATTAGACTTGAACTTTTTTGCTTCCAACTTTTTGATTTGCATAATAGTGTGTGATTATTTAAGAATATTCAATATTAAAAGATTAAAAAAAGGAAAGGATGGTTGGTTAACATATTGTTGCACATTTTTTATTCAAAGATTGAGAACCTTTCAAAGCTAAACTTTCTAATTCTAGTAGTTAAACGATTCACTAGTCTCAAGTTTATTGCAATAACCCAATGAAGATTTGAAGTCTAAACTAATGTTATGATTTTCGTATTATATCAATTAATATGTGTCATATTATTCCAAAAAACATTACTAAAATGCCTTATATTGTATCAGGTTATACCACACAATTTTAGTTTATATTAATCATACTGGTTAGTATAGAAACAGAGTTCAAAATACAAAAAACATTATGTCAAAATTATAAATTATAAAATTTAAATTAAGAATATATTTTGTTTAAATAATTCTAAACATAAAATGTTTTTATGTTATAGTTATTATGTCTAAAAATATGATATTTATATTAATTTTAATAAAAGATAAATTATAATTAAAAATTTGAAACTTATCCAATTTTACAATACTCAAAACTACTAATTAAATTAGTGATAAAATGTTTAAAATTTTAATTTGTTATAAAAATAGTCCGCCGTCCCATATTTAACAATGTTTACGTGACATACTATACCAACATATTCGATCAAACAAATGGTATACACATAATAATGAGACACATCACATTATTAATTAAAAAATGAAGACATTCTTTAGGGAAGTTTATGAAAATAAAGCTCCTCGTTGGTGTCGAGTGCTTAGGGTAACAAAAAATTCTCTTGATCAAAAAGAATATTTCATCTAGTAATAGTATGGGAGATACAGTTCATCAACTTTCCAAAAGGTCAATAGTTGTCTGTACGGTGATGATGGCAGAGTTTCTAAGAAACCTGGGCCTACGTTGGATACTATCATGAAGACAAATACAAATGTTGCAAGATTGTTGAGGCAAGAGCATGTCGTGTCATCAACACCGACGAAAATATTGAAGCTTACTTTAGAATTCGAATGTAGCTACTCAAAGGAACCATTCTCACATAGCCAACAAAAGATGAAGGAACCTAACATGTCTGTGATGGAAAAATTACGCAACATCAAATCTGAACGCAGTGAAAATAATATAAAATTTTCACATACAATTTCTTATTTTTTCGAAACTGTCAATTCCACAAGCCGTTCAATCGTCCGGTCTTTAGCGGTATCCAAAGTCTATTCAGAGAAAAGTCAAATCGAATTTGAGAGGAAAAATTGTAAGAAGTGCTAGCATCCATTTTCTAATTTTTCCTTTTATATGAAAAATCTTATTTTTCATATCCTTGAATTTTATTAAAATTACAACTAAAGTCAAACTTTAATTATAATTATTAATAAATCCTTATAAAATTAAATATCACATATTGACCCTTAAAGTTTCTTAAACTTCTCAATTAAGTCCAACTTAATTCAAATTTCACTTTTTCCTTTATAGACCTTTTATGTGTGACCCATTAGGTTCCTAATATGTTGGTAATGATTATAAATTCTAATTCTAATTCATAATTAAATTCAGATAAATTAAAATTCCTTTTAATTTATCTTTAATTCCCTAATTAAATAATTTATAATCATAGATCATGATTGACGTTTAATAACACGTCATGACCACCCATATATTAGAAATGTCAAAGTGGTTTGACTTAACCTGTCTATGCATGATTATCTTGTATAAATTAATTCTTTCGTTATCTAATGTTCTAATTGGAATTAGAGCGTGGAATTCGTGTCTACTCTAAATAATCCAATCATATTTGTTCTTGCTAAGTAGTAAATGATTTGTAATTGGTATTTGAAAACTTTTCAAATTTCAATTTACTCTTGCCAAAAATTCCCAAAATCATTACTAATCAATAACAACATAACGTTCTTCCTAATTTTACTAGCACAACGAATTTTTTATTGATTTACTCAACTATCTCCACATAGTTCATACTATATCCAATAACAACCGAATTGAAATATTCCAAGAATATAATATAAGTAGCATCAAAACATAGTAATTCCTACATGAGGTAACTTTGGTAATTTCATGTCTAAAGATCATTTATATAACCATCATAATGAGATAATTCACAGACACAAAAGTAATGTTCCATTTGGGATTCTTATAATTGGGTCAGTTTAGTGAACTTATTACCTAATAAACACCCATATGTTTGTTTAATTATTTTCATACTTTAATCTATGAGATCGATTACTTTCTTCATAAGAAAGAAACAAATATGTGCTAGTCTAACCATTTCATCAATACCCCATCTGGACAAACTATGACTAGAAACATTTTAGGAATAATACAAAATTGCAATTTGAATCTCATAATTATAATCATATTATAATTTCTAATTGCACAGCAACTATTTAAGGGATTTTATCTTTATTATTAATAATTGAATAATTAAAAATACACAAAGATAAAGAATGCCTTTTATTGGATAAAACAAAATTTATTTTATACAATAAAATATACAACAAAAATTGGCTGCAGGAGTATAAACCAACAGTTTGTGCCTCGAACTCCTGAAAAACTAGGAATGAGGTAGTTATCATCCAAGGATTCCAAACCTTTTTTTTACTACAAGTTCGAATGAAAGATAGAAGTGATTGATTTGTGGAATCAAAAACTCTGAATTTTGTTATGTCCATGACATCTTATTGCAACTTGCTTAAGTAAAAAAGGAAAGTAGCTAACTCGTAAGAATTTTCTTTACGGAATCTCAGCCCTTCTATGATTTTTGTTAATAATCGATACAACAGTACGAGTCCTGCTCCTACCGAGGAGGAGGAGTAGGAGATACGACATTGCCGTCAATTATATTTTATAATTTGATGTGTCTCATTACTAGTATGTGTATGTCACATCATTACCATTAATTACATAATTAACAACATTATTTCACTACAATTTAAAATTTTAAGTATTTATTGCTATCTTTAACAATTTAATTAATTTGAAAGAATTAGGTAAAAAATAACTAACAGGCTGTTTGGAACACAGTGAATTGAATTCATGAACGAATTGGATTCAATTACAATAATGAAATTGGAATTGAATTCAATTTACACTATTTGGAACAAATCCAGTATATTAGAATTGAATTCAATTACACTGTTTGGAAAAAATCCAATAATATTAGAATTGAATTCAATTACACTGTTTGAAACAAATCCAACAATATTAGAATTGAATTCAATTATTTCATATGATACATTTATCCCTGACTAAAAAATAATATTATCAACTAATAAACATTCACATTTAAATAGAACAACTTATAAACATCAATTTCATTATAAATAATATCATCAAAAAAGTTTATTATTAAAATAAAAAGAAAAAGTTGATTGTAAATGATATCAGCTAGACCAAGTTATGAAGATAATAGAAAACTATTATAATTTAGAGGCTAAAAATGCATGAACAAGCACTAGTTCTTTTGCGTTGATAACTACAAGGCACTATCAAATTTTGATATTTCACTCCAAATTACATATAATATCATAACAAGTTTTAACATGTCTTCCTGTGATAAGGATACATAAGATCGTTACATCAGAAAACTAAATAAAAAACATTCATACTTGTATACAACAAGTTACATCATCCATAAAGTTCGACACTTAAATAGAGCAAGCTATAAAAACCTAACATCAACCAATCTGTGTAGACAACCAATCTAAACGTAGTTCAATTGGACATGCAAGAAACACACCAATAAATTTAGGATGTTGTACAAGCCAAGTAACTGCATTCAAGAGAGCACGCCCTTCCAATCCTAATTCTTTCATTGCGTCAAATATTTCCTCCTCTCTTCTAACACGAGGGTTTGTGGCTACAATAGCTTCTGCAATTTCTTTCATTGCATTGGACATAACTTGTAATTCCGAAACAATGTGATCTTCCACTCGTGCTTTTCTTTTCTTACCCGTGTTGGATGGTTTTGACACTGAAGGTGTTGATGATGAGGGAGCTTGAGTTGTTGGTGTTGTTGGAGTATTCTCGCTCCCAAATGGATAAAAACTCTCTAAATGAACCTCATTATTTGCTTGCATATTATCAAGGTCCTCAATATTCATATCAAACCTTTCCTTTTCCCATCTTTGAACCTTCTCCTTTGCACTTTCAGTTTCAGATCCAGTGGCTCTATCTTTCTCATAGATCTCGCGAACAAGGTCCAAATTAGGTAAAGGCTTCCCTTGAAGTTGCTTCACCTTTTCGTTATCCTATTAATCAAAATACAAGAAACTTTGTCAACAAACTTCAAGCATAAAAATAATACAAATAAAATTTTTTAACTATATAAGTATTTAATAAAATACCTGTATCAGGCTTTGCCACACCTCTGGAACCCCTTCAAATGTCTTGGTAACATCATTCCATCCAATTCAACTTTTGCCATCAAGAAATATTGCCAAATGCATTTCTTCCCTTAAAGTTCTCAACCGATTTACAATTTTGCTCCGATTAATCTTAACCTCAAACTTTTCATTAACTTCCTTTATCACCTCTCTATATGCACTAGCACAAAAATTTCTATCCTCCTTTTGGCCTTTATTTTTTTGCTCCCTAAGAACTTGAAGCATGCACCTATCCATATCATGATTCCACCTAAAATATCCATCAGCTTTTTTTCATCATAATTCACCTCTACGTCCATCTTCACCTATTTTTTCCAAAC
>JANKYE010000009.1:27677901-27693582 GCA_032467995.1 Erythroxylum dillonii
TATATAAAACACTCATTCCTTCCATTTTTCAGATGGTTTATTCCATGCTCTGAATGTAACACTTAAATGCCCCTCTTTGAGCTTAGCTTTTTGCCGGTAAAGAGATAGCAGGTAGATGAGGCTTAGAAATGGATCCACCAATGTTTCATTTCACGTCAAATTTTTAACTCGCAATTCTAAGAAAAATTTGGGGTCCAACATTGAGTGTCTTCTGAATTACTTTTTCTAATTAAATTGGTTGATTTCTAAGTGCGCAATTAAGAATTGAATCGTTTAATAGCTAGATTAATGAAATATGACATTCAATTTTGTTAATCACAAGTGGCAATTAGGATTACCTTCTTTACGTTATAGTGGGAAATTCTAAGAAGATACTCATCTTGATTAAATGCATGTCGTACAAGTGTTATCTTGTTCATTGGTTTCTTAGTTCTTAAAGCTATTATTCAATTGAACTTACGATCGTATTTAGGTTGTTGATTAATAAGAATTCTTAGAATACATGTTTCTATTCATTTACACTTAAGAGAAAATATCCCCCAATGAATGTTTATTGATGAACTGAATTTTATATCAAAGATCCATTTTAGTGTGATAACATCGGTCACTCGAAACTAAGGTTTGTCGCTTAAATTTTCAGATCTAATTATTTTTGTTAATTTTTTATTTTTGTTATTTCTAATTTCTTAAATTATATGAACCAAACCCCCTATTTGTTTTAGTTTTAAACTTGCTAACTTTTACTGTTAAAAATTTCTTGCGGGAACGATCCCTACTTTCTACTACTACATTTTTTTGTATTGACGAAAGTTGGTTTTTTTTTAAATTTGGTTGCAGGCAACAACAGTACCAATTTATGGTTAACAGATGTTATGTAAATAGTTGCGGAAATGCAAGAAAAGAAACACACGTTCCATCACCTCTAAATAACTCCATTTATACTAACATATCTTTTTGGAAATAAAAAGGGTAGGTTTTGTAATGAGTGCGGAGCAATGCTGCTGTTGCACAAATTGTGAGAGTATCTTTTTTAAAGATAGCATAGTATACCACCGTTTAAATGTTTTAGTTTGATATCAATTATTGAATCGATAACACCTCACTTTTAGATTAGATAGAAATTAATCGAACAACATCATTATCCAACATCGATTTTCCATTTTTGGTCAAGAAAAGGGGTTATTTAATAAACTCATAATATAAGACGTATCAAAATGACTTGATCACATTATTCTTCAACTAATACTGGGTTTGGAGGATTTCGAAACTTGAAAATATGACTTTCATAAATTTAAAACCTACATATATTCTAACTTATCTTGTTATATCAAAAACGAGTAGATTTATTGTAATGCTTGGAGTATGCAGTTGAATAAGAGGATTTATGAGCCTACTATTGGTAGAAAAAGGTTTTTTAAAACCTCCTTGATTTAAATAGAAAAGGGACTCTAAGTTGCAATATGTATTTCTTGAATCCCAAACTTATACCCCATGCATTAAAGGCCCTTCTTGAATGTTAGAGATATTCCCTCCTATTCAAAATGAAAGTCGTTTTAGAGGGATTTTAATTATTCAAAATAAGTGTTGTTTGTGACTTTTCATGCATGTTTATAATTTTATTTCCAAAATTACCTTTTAATTTCTCTCACATCCTGATTACACAGATTACATTTTCAAGACAGTTTAACATGCAATTTCTCTTACATTCTAATTATCGCAGATTACCTTTTCAATACACTTCATCATGTCTCTTTTTATTTTGCTTCAAAACCTTTCAGTTCTCAACAACATTCATTTATTTATTTAAATATAAAAACTATACACATAATCTACAATCAGTAATCTACAGACAATGTATAAGCCACAGAGAAAAAGATTAAAATTGAAAATGGGTGAGAAAGAAGCTCTTCCTTTCAATATACAAAAGTTGTCACAGATTGATGAAGTAGAAATAAAGGAAGTACAAAAGTTATCATAGGTTGATGAAGTAGAAATAAAGGAAATACAGAAGCTATCACAGGTTGATGAAGTAGAAAAAAAAAGGAAGTAAAGGAAGGAGACAATGGAGTGGAGAAGAAGGTTTTGGATTTCAATCTCAATAAATTTTATTATGAGGAAGGAGAACTTCATCCGAATAAAGAGATTCAACAAACAATATTACAGATTTTGGGAATTTATCTCCCAGATTTTTTCTAAATAAATGTATGTGGTGGTTTTTATTTCAATGTTAGTATCTAGAATAATGGTTTTAGTTTTTTCTTGGGCTAATGTATTTTGTTTTTAGTAGTCATCTAATTTGATTATGTCTTTATATTATTGGTCTTCCATCTTTATTTATTTTTATGCTTATAGTAATTAAAAATTAATTGTGCAACAACATAGATATAAGAAAGTGAAAATTATCTTCCTAATGTTGTTACATGCGATTTAAGAGAATAAAATTTTGCATTATATTTTTAGAAAAATGTAGTTTATTACAGTGCTCTCTTAATCTGTTAAGAACATACCACCATCTTCAATTAGATTTTAACTTAACACAGTGATTTTAATATGAAGAAATTTATTTATGTATGTAAAATAGACTTAGCAAAATCTATTAGTTCTGAGATATTTATAGAATTTGATGGAATCAAGTTGAGAATGTGGCTGAGATTAATCAGATTAAGCTAGTACTCAATAAAATAAAAAAACTCAGCCATTATTTAGTTTAATTTATGTTTCTAATAAACTCAATAAAATCCATTATTTAGTTTAATTTATAATTCTAATAAATAAAATAGAAATTATTGATATTAGGAGTATTTTAAGAACACAATTGATGAATTTATATATCAAATTTTATTTTGTAGACAACTGGAAATTATAAAGTTTATTCTATTAATTAATTTTATTTGTTTATTGTGGTGTAGTTTAATATACATGGAAATAAAGAGACTCTCGTATATATGATAGAAATGAAGATAATGCAAAACCAATAAAAATTCTTTTTAATTAAAAGTTAAAAACATCCAAACTCTGCATGTGATGTTTTAATGATTGCACTGTTAATATTATTAATAATAAAAAACAAAAGCATTATTGTTGAGTATCATTAATAAATGTATATCAAACATTTCATTAGCTTTCTTAATAATCATGCATCCCTTAAAAACGACTTTTATTTTAAATAGGAGAAAATATTAGAATGCAGATTTGATTACTTCAGATTGTAATTTAACTTTTTATTATTTAACTTTTTACTTTTTTTAACTATTATTTATCTTCCTTTTTTAGTTATCACTCGTGTCTTTAAAGATTAATTTTCAATGATAGGTAATTAATAAATTTAATAAAATAACTATGTAATGTATCTTTAGAGATTGATTAAATGTCATCCTATTTTCCTCACTCGTCCATTAATGATGATTAATGTTAAAGGTATAAGTGATAGCTTAAACATTTTTTTTTAAATGATAGCCAATCTTAAAGTGCTTAACTTTTTCAAAATTTTTCTTCAATTTAATGCTTAAGTATTTAAAATTTTTAATTGAGTGATCGATTTTTAAAAATCTTCACAATTCAGTTCAAAATGTTAGTTTTTATTGATGCAGCTAATAGATGGACGTTCATGTGATATTTAATAGATATGTCACATCATAAAAATAATATTTTAAACTAAATTTTTAAGATTTTAAAAGATTAATTACTCAATTGAAAATTTTAAAAGTTTGAACACTAAATTGTAAAAATCTTAAAAGGTAGACACTTTTAAATATGTCGTCATCCCTAATAAATAATCTTTTTTTAATATATATAACCAATTCATTCATTTTTACAGCTAGTTAAAATCAATAAAGATATAAATCTATTTAAAAGGGATGAGGGAGGTTATTGAACCTCCATAATTCCTTATAAACTATATTGATTTCAAAATTATCAATGACTCGATTATCATTTTGAAAGATAATTTATGACATCTCACGTAATAAGTGAGTGTTAAATCTTATTTTAAAATAGAAAAATGTAAAAATTCTTGTAAATTTATGAAAAAAAGATTATTAATTAATTAATAGTTATTTTTGGAAGTTGATTTGTTGCTTCTAAAATAGTACTTATCATTTTAAATTAAAAATTAGTTCTTCATTGCCATGTTATAACCTTGTATTATTGTAACACATCAAGTATAAAGTCAACTAATACTATGATCAATCATTGTGAATTAAAAAATCAGGTGATAATATGGAACAAAATTAAAAAATATTTTAAAGCGGTTTTTAGGTGGAACACAAATTTAAGAAATAAAACCAATAGTTTCCAAAATTCTTGTATTTGAACACGTAATTTTGTTTATGTCTCGGTTTTTGTAATTAAAAAAATGCATTCCAACGTACAAAACTTTAATTTTTAAGAATTTTAATTACAGCTACTTCCTGAGATTGCGAGTGCCCTTACAAATTTATGAGAACTTTTAATTCAATATAATTACAGAGTCTGGATCCTCTGTTAAATATTATAGTGTCTTATTTTATTCCATGAATCTCAGTCATTTATTTATGTGGATCTCACGTGGGTTCTGTATAAATGAACACGGAACTTATATAAATAAATTGCTGAGATTCATTGGAAAGAATAAGACATCATAATATTAGATAGAAGATCCCGTCCCAGACATACGAATAATTAAATTTAATCCTTAACAGCAGTAATTAATTATGAGATAAAAACGTAGATATAAGAAAACAACTAATGAAAAATGAAGATGATTAACAGAAGAAAATTGTAGAAAACTTGTAGAGACCAGAGAGATTTATGTTGATGGTTAGTCCAACCCCATATGATTATCGAGAATTTAGTGGTCAACGAACAAACATGAGAAAATCGTTCTACCGTAAATTACGGTTACATTACATTGTTAGTTTTGTTTTTGGAGAAAAGCATGCACGCAACGACATGCAATAGAGAGTGAAGGCAGAAGCCAAAGCTAATACACATCAGCCATTGAACTGTATATATGCATCCTAACAAATAAACTTGCTGATTCCTTCTCCTTCTTCTTCTTCTTCTTCTTTCCTTTTCACTCCAGGCTTTCTATTGGACTACCCGCCCGTTAGCTTCTTGTAGCTACTAGTTTCTAGGTCTCTAATTAGTCCACATCCAAGAGGCTTCAGGACAGTCGTTGATTCAGGATTTCGTTTCAAAACCGAAAAGATGACTGAAAAAGAGACTGCAAGAACTGTAATAGGCATTATTGGTTAGTCCTGCAAGCTGCAATATCACCCTTCTTCGATTTTTCTTTTTCTTTTTCTTTTCGAGCCACGTACGGAAACTCATGCCATTTTATTCATGTTGTTGGTGATTTTAGGTTTGATATATGACTATTAAGCCTTACTTGGAGAAACTAACATATGATATGACATATCATATCTTTAATTAGTTAGAGTAAAATGACAAAGATAATGAGACGAGGAACTAAACGAGCTGTAATATAAGAACAAAGAATCACCATCTTGGATGCTAATCAATACATTTTATACTTTACTTGATTTCCAAGAAATTTCTGTTTCATTACGTTCTGGTCAATTTGCCGGTACCAAATCTTGAAGCCATTTTGATATCCATTACGATTCCAACTTCATTCGTTTGTTTCTTTCTTCTGCAGGAAATGTTATCTCTTTCTTCCTATTTCTCTCCCCACTGTAAGCCCTTTCCTTGTACAACTTTCAATTTTTTTTTATTTTCTGGTTTTGTTCCTGAAGTGCATTAACTCATCGCTGGTAATGTTCTTGATATGAATAATCATTACAGACCAACTATGATAAAGATAATCAAGCAAAAGGCAGTGGAAGAATTCAAGCCAGACCCTTATATAGCTACTGTCCTGAATTGCGCTATGTGGAGTTTGTATGGCTTGCCCTTCGTGAAACCAGGCAGCATTCTCGTCACTACAATAAACGCAGTTGGGTTGGTCATAGAGCTCATATACTGCGTCATTTTCTTCATTTACTCGCCCTGGAAAAGACGAGTACGCATGTTTTCATTATATCACCCTAACATGCAAAGGTTTCCTTTGTCTAACTGGTTTGATTTCCATTAATCTATAGAGAAAGATCGTCTTATTCGTCGCTGTTGAGGCTGTTATAATGGCTGGTGTGGTCTTGATTACCATGCTCGTCTTCCATACCACAAAAAAAAGGTCAATGTTCGTGGGAATATTGGCCATCATCCTCAACGTTATCATGTATACTTCACCTTTGACAGTCATGGTATACACATTTGTTTTGATCATCGGGTTTTTGATATCTACACTTAAGAAACCATTCAGTTTAAAATTTTAAACTGGCTCGTGCGACTCAATATTAAATCGGGTTTATGATTCTAACACGTTACTTTTACTTTCTCTGCAGAAACTAGTGATCAAAACAAAGAGTGTCAAGTACATGCCGTTTTATCTTTCGCTTGCCAACTTCTGTAATGGGTTGATTTGGTTGGTTTATGCACTACTAAAATTCGACATTAATGTTGCGGTAAGTAAGAACTTTAGGCACGTTATTTTTTTGCCAGCAAACTTTCAGGTTCTGGTTAAAAATTGTGGCTATTGTCTATTGTTCTTATACTTCCACCATTGTGTTCCTTCCACAGCTACCGAATGGTTTGGGAGCTCTGTCTGGACTGGTTCAGCTCATCCTGTATGCAATCTATTATAGGACCACTCAATGGGATGATGACCAGAGGAGGGACACGGACCAGAACAGATCTGACCAACCAGAAGCTGAACTCACCGCTAGACCCTAGCTAGACTCCAGTACTGGTGCAGATTTTGTTCACGTTCCGCTTGGTGTGTTGTCCTTAATGGTAGCATTCTGGTTTTCCCTTTTTCCTTTCAGAGACTGTCTTGTAATGCTCTTTGCCCATTCAATCCCTGAAAAGGATGTAAGCATTTTTTGTTTGTTAAGGATTTGTGCCTATATCATTGTTAAGACTTGAGAAAACCAAACCAATGAAAATAGCAGTATTACTAGAACTAAAATTTGATAAATCGTATTCATCAATGAGATATGCTAACCAGCCTGTTAACACTGATGATTTGACATAAATACAGATATCCAAGGAACTCAGAAAAAAATTATTCCAACAGGAAAAAAGAAAAGCTTTACATCACTCAATAAAGCAGGAATGTAAAATTGAAACAAGCTCCTATATCCACCTCTTTCCACTTTCCCACTTTGACATCCAAAATGTCCTTTACATTCAGTTCGTGGGTACATATTAGCTCAATTACGTCTCAAGGCAATATATCCTATGTCTTCAAAGAGTAGCAAATCAAGGCCCTCGACTTCTGCGGAAGCAAAGGCAACCACCTTGTTGATCGGGAGGGATCATGCCACCTCCTTTTGATGTGTCGATGGCCTCCAACATAGAGACAACCTCATCCATTTCAGGGCGCTTGTCAGCGTTAGCATCCCAGCAGCGCTTCATTACATTAGCCAAAGAGCTTGGGCAACACCTTGGTATCTCTGGTCTCAAGTTCTGCAGTTGCAGTACCAGAATGATGATGTTATGAAACCATGGAGTTCGTTATTTTCACAGTTGGAAACAATAACAGAAGAAAAGATAATGACAGCAGCACATGCTATACCTGACAGACAACAGCCGAAGTCACTTCTGAGAAACTAAGATCAGGATATGGCATGTCACAGCAATATATCTCCCATAAGCAGATTCCAAAACTGTACACATCGCACTTCCTGTTGTATGGATTACCATTAAGAACCTGTAACCCACAAATATTCGTAAAGGTCCAACTGCCAGTCCTTTTGCGAGATAGAAAGGAGAACTCTGTTCATCATTTGATACAACACCAATATTGAGGTCTTCAAATGAAGATGATGCCTTTAAAAGTGATAGGCACCCAATAAAAAGTTAAGTTCCTTTATATGTACTGAAGAACTTTCTACTGAGAAATTTCAATATATTGCAACGGGGTAGCAGAGACCAGCAGCGGGAAAACATAATATTCCAAAGCAAAACAAACTCCATACCTCAGGAGCCATATAGCCAAGAGTTCCTGTCTCCCCAGTCATGTCACTGGGATTTGATGCCTCAACACGAGCAACTCCAAAGTCAGCTATTTTCACAGTACGAGTCTTGTCCAACAACATGTTTTCAGTTTTTACATCTCTGTGTACAATCTTCTGGGAGTGAAGGTAACTCAGCCTGCACAATATGGTCACCTCTCAATTTCTTACATATCCTAAGTAACAACACATCAATCTCACTGAGACTAACAAGCTATAGCATCTCTAAATACATCTAGCAAGATATTTTAAGAAATACCCTCTAGCAAGATCAAGTGCCAGCTGCACAACAACTTTGAAAGGTAGCTTTCTTCTCCTGTTCTTTATGAGATAAGACTTTAGGGCCCCTCCAGGAAGATATTCGACAACAACACAGCACACATTACTTGGCAAGCAAATTTGGCCATTTTCAGTTTGTATCTGTAGCTCTGATGAGCCCATTGTCGCCCCTATAAACTGAATCAAATAGGCTCAAATGAGTATAAATGCACACATTGAATAAGCATTACCATTATCCTAAGTAAATGAAAATAACTACTTATCTATTTGTAAAAGTTAAAATAACTGCTTATGAATTCATAAACTACACTGAACATCTAAGAGGACTTTTAGATGATATAGCCTCTTAAATCAAAAAGTAACAGTTGCAGTGCTTTTAGGCATTTGCAAAAGATAATTGCCATGATATCAACAAAGAACAAAAATTTTAGAGCTCTTCATATTCACATGGATAATTAGTAGCAAAGTTTTTCACGAAGTTAGATGCATTGGAATTGAAATAAGAAAATATTTCATCTTATGGATCTCCCGCTGATGGCTTTATGAGAAGACCACGTTTACATTACCCCCTAATGCCATGACTGGTGAGATGCGTTTTCACTGGACGCTAACAGAGCAAAACTGCCGTCTAATTCTGAATATGCAAGATATTTGCTGCACCTATCATCTGACAGAGACAGCGTTGTGTTATCTTTAGGGGGTCTTGAATTCCACTCACATCATTTATAATGTTCAGAAGCTTCATAGTTTTGGTTTCAGGAATTTAGTTTACTGTCTCGGAGTATCCTACAATGGATCTTGTGGTATCCTATAAGCTCATGTGTATCTGTTTCTGGAAAAGGTTAAACATTTTCTTTCTTAAAACCTTTCTGAATAAGACTCCACCCTAAACGCAATCTTATGGATGGAAGAGGGAAATTGGAAGCAGTATTCTTGCAGTTGTTGAATCACTGCATGGGTCATAAACACTGATCAGGTATCAAAGATTCAAAATCCTTATGTAATTCCAAAAGCCACAACAACAATTAACATTCAGTATTGACCACTCTCAGACCAAGTTAGAGGATGCAAATGCTTTTGAAAAATTACCAAAGCTTATATGGGCATCATCATCAAACTAATGCAGACCAAATTAGCCTCTTATATTATAAATTTGAATATCCTCTAATAGAAACTTCTTAAGCTCAAGTCTGACCAATCACTAAAGACATGAAACAATGGAAACTATTTGCGTGAACCCTCCTCGGATAGAAGATAAGAAAATGAGTGGCATAAACATGACAAAGTTGAGAAGAACAAGAATCTATGCTTCTGAACAACTGAAAATTATTTATCCCAAATCTATATAAACTAAAAGAAAAAATAACGGAAGAACATATAAAAATCATAAATTCCAAAGCAGAGCATCCAATGGTTGCTAAAATAAGAAACACAAAGCATCCAATGGCTGCGAAGTACTAAAGGAGTAGACATGAACAGAGAACAGTGCAAACATAGTTATCAGCACTAAGAAACAATTTTTTATAATGAAAAATTAAGTAAAATATCAACAGAAGAAATGTGATAAGGTCTCAATTCCACTGTAAGCACCAGCCCTGCACAAGCTATGCGTGAAAATATGAAATGGAGAACCAGCTTGACTCCAGCAAGAACAATATTACTGGTGACCAACACAAAAACTCCCTAAGATGCTGCCCTCATTCAATATTGACCCTTCAAGACCCAAGTAAACTTGCCAATAACCAAAAATCAAGGGATTCCTTGTGTACTACTAATGACTTTCAAACTTGCATATCGTTCATTGCATACTACATAAGCAAAATATAAGTCTAGACATACACTATCAAGGATTCTGCAGGTTGAAGGTTGTAAGGAGAAGAAATTGCAATCGCACAAATTTACCTTAGTAACATTGGGGTGATCAAGCTTATGCCAAACAGCAACCTCTTGGGTAAAAGCCGCTCTCAATGATGCAATCTCAGCTTCTGTCCTGTGGCCCTCTTCACCCCAGTCAAGCAGCTTAACTGAAGATCATAAAGACTTAATTGAGGATCAGTAAAACACAATCAGAGTAAATAGAATCACAGCATAACTGCCCCAACTGGTGATAAAACCAACCTCTATTACTAAAATGCTGAAGAGACAAGTAAAAGAGCATATAAGAAGAAAAATGAAAATATAGAGCTAAACAAAGTAATATTCATAATTATTATCCTAAATAAGGTCATAATAAAATTAATAAATTCCAGCTACCAGACCCAATTTTCAGTATTCTTCTTTAGCAAGACGGTATTAACTACAGCGGGATCACATGTAAGTTTGGAAATACCACACTGTCTGTTAAGTAGCAACATCAATCCAAAATTTCCAAACCCATTTTTCCAAAAATAAAAAATAAAAAATAAATCAATCCGAACCCGTGCAGAGGTCACGGTATTATAAAACTACTTGGGATGGCCCAATCACCAACAACTCAATAATTGTTTAAACATAGGACATCAAAGAAAAAACATTTCACCTTCAAAATGAACCCTCAACATTGCCCAACTAAGATACTATCGCCCAGTAAGAATCAATCAACAGCGTCTTAATTATCTGACAAACTACAGGACTTCCAATTTGTATGCCCTTCATAATCGTACTACACAATGGCAAAAAGTGAAAGAATATGAAAGAGAGAGTACGAGTCAAGAATTTGATTTACCAAGATCAAATAACATATAGTCAAAACCAATGAGCAAAGAGATTAATGGGTACGCAACGAGTCTAAGTCTAACAATTAGACCTGAAACAGATACAACTCTTTCATTACACTGTTAAATAGACAATACCCAACAAGAAGATACACCAAACTGTCTCGGTAACATATGACGGTAATCAATAACTCTCAGCATAGGAAATTAAATCACAAAGACAAAACCAGAAGGCGACTAACACAACAAGTAGGAAACTGACCGGCAACATCCTGACCGTCGTAAACGCCACGGTGCACGGTGCCAAAAGTGCCACGCGCAATGACACCCTTGATTACAAGCTTAACAGGGTCGATCTCCCAATCCTGCCTCACCTTCTTGAAAGTAGCGGCACCAACCTTAGTTGCTGGGGCGACGGCGGCTGCGAGATTCCCACCATCATCCCTCTTGTTCCTGTCCAAAGTCAATACTTTGTTGAGATGCCTCTCAAGTTGCTCATCAAGACTTTTGAGATCAATCTGATCTGCTCTCACAAACCCATCACTAGTTTCCTTCATTTTACCCAAAAGTCGAAGCTTTTTCTGGAGTAAACTTCTCTTCTATGTTTTCCACAAAGCTTAGTGCTGTATTTTAGTACGGCTTGTGTACTTTAGCGTTCAGTTGTTCTTGCTGGGCTGGGTAAATAATAGCAGGAACAGCTAATATGAAGGAGACAAAAAGGAAATGAATGAGTTGGAGAATGAGTTTTTTTGGTATTTTTCTTTTGGCTTTTTAAAGAGAACGTATTTGTGGTATGTGGAATTTGGACTCTCTGGTAAGAGTATTTAACTATTTATAGGGTTATAATAAGTGCACATCTATACATGGAAATTTAACGGTGGAAGTGGTGGTGACGGCGGCGTCAGATGTGGTGGTCACGGTGGTGGTGGGGAGTGGTACTATTCTCTCCATCTGCAGTCAGCCATTGGGCACATGGAATTGCCTCCTCTTATCAAGGTGACGTTGCTTCTTAATTTCTGTTTTCTGACCCACCTTTGTTGGTCAATCTCATTTTCGTGTTGCCTTTCTTCACGTATTCTTTTAACTACTTGTAGCGTTTAGTATTCATAAAGTTTCTATGTTTTTTTGTAATCTGATTTGATTGAAGTATTTTTTGAAAACTTTCTACTCAAAGTCAAACTTTTTTATTGGCTTAATTCAGCTAACGTCATGCTTATTCGGTGGACTTGTTTGTTTGGTTTTGATAAATTCTCAAAAGTCAAACTTTTTTATTGGCTTAATTCAGCTATCGTCATCTTTATATTGTGGACTTGTTTGTGTGGCTTTGATGATAAAATTTTATGATAATTGTAGACTAGCATAATACATATAATTTTATATAAATACTGATTAATTACATATTAATGGTACTTCTCTCATACGTGTTATTGGGTTTGTGTTTATAGGCTTGTTATGATGGGTAGGCTTGACCCATGTATTGTAATGTACAAGAGACCCTCTTGCTAGCCAACCTTAAATACAGTCGTCCCATTGAAAACTGTATATGTTTCTAATTAAAGTTTGGAATAGCAGTAGCCAATCCTCTTCATCTCTGTTACTTCATTTCACATAAAACAACGACAAATTCGATTGTTCCTCAATTGCCAGGTATTTTTTCATCCAATTCTTAAATCTAGTATGTTGTAATTATGAGGTTAATTAATTGTATTGATTAAATGTGAAATTAATTTGCAATTTTGTTGTTGATTTTTTCTTCATTTGGTATCAGAGCCAATTTACCTTAACTGTGACTGCTAATTTTGGGTAATTTTCGAGATATTGATTTCGTATTTTTGATTTTGTTAATTGTTTTTTGTTTTTTTGTGAAATCGGTTTTGTTGTTGTTGATTTGTTTTGATTTGTGTCAAAGCGTATGGCAACTCTGTTAAATTTGTTGTTGTCTTTTAAAAACTCTAGAACTCGAAATCACAAACTATAACCGTTCCTTTTTTTATTTTTTTTGAACCTTTTTTAGTAGCCTTTTTTGTGAAATTGATTTAGGGGTTTTACAGATCATTAAATTCTTAATCTAATGAGACCAATTTAGTTAAAAACGGATCAAAATTGAGCAAGATATCACCATTTTTTCAAATCGGGTAGCGAATCGAGTCGGACGACCCGACTTACAGAGTTTCAGGTGGAGAAGACGCAGCTCGACCTGACTAGTCTTTCTCCACGCGCGACGATGGCGCGTGGAAACGCGTATAGCCTCCTCCGTTGGCCATTTTTTCCCAACTTTTGTGTGTTTGCTCCACTCGCCCAATTCTAATTTATGATATTTTTCTAGAATTTTTTAAAAACTAGAAATATTTATTGTTATTTTTCCCGAATTTTAAATTTAATAAAAATACCTTGTACTCTCCGAATTTTTTCTTGAAAATTTTTGTACTTGTTTATGATATTATTTGGGCTTGTGGGGTCTTATGTAATATCAGTGTTATGTAGTTATGGACCAAAATTAATTTTGGATGTGGTTTATGCTTATAATGTTATATTATATGATTAATATGGTTAATTTTGTAATTGTGGTGCAAACCAAAGCCTATGAGGACAATCTTGGGAATGTTGTTGGACTATTGTCATTCTCTTTTTGTAATTGTGAGCTCGCCTATCGTGAAACCAATTATTACAAAATACTATTATGATATTGTTATTGGGCATACATTAGATGCTATGTTAATGATGCACTTACCCTATCGGTTTGTCTTTATTAATGTGGTTTCTAATACTTTGTTTAATTCATTAAATTATGTCTTTAAGTTTTCAGTATCTTATCGATGTTAGCTTTAGGACATAATTTAATATTCTGGGTGATCTGTGTTGTAATTCAGGACCCTTAAGCAGGATTGCAATTTGCAAGAGAATCCAGTTGTGTTATTTGCCCAATTATGTTAGTTGTTGATACATTTGCTAATTCTTCCTACTTTGTATCGATTTCTAGCTTTGAACTCTTTGATTAAGCTAAATGGGATCAATTATAAGGACTGACTTGAATCCTTGAACCTTTTTTTGGCAATTTCTAATGTTAATGTTGCTCTCCTTGAGGATGAGCCTACACAACCCACTACTGAGTCTTCCGTTGCAGATAAAGCTAAATATGACAAGTGAGTTCGTTCTAACAAGGTTTGTTTGATGACCATCAAGTACACAATGGAGAAGACTATTAAAGAGAACATTACTGAAACTGATAATGCCAAAAAATTATCTAGTACAATATCTAGTGGTTGATCGTCTATCTTCTTCTAAGCTTGCCCAATCTGAATCAGTATGTATTTCAATTGTTCTTTGATCTCCTTTTTTGAATAGCAATCCTTTTCTTGGAGTCCTTTTAGATACCGTAGGATTTTATAGACTTCCTTCAACACTCACAGCAACACTCATAACAAGTATTTTGGTATGAAGGATTTTAATACTAGTTTGGAATTAATTCTTTTTGTAATCCTTGCTGTGCACCTATTCAAAAGGGTGATAAACTCCCGAATAACCAATGTCCTCAAAATGATATAGATAAGTCAGATATGGAAAAGGTCCTATATGCTTTTGTTGTTGGTAGTCTTATATATTCTCAAGTTTGTACATGTCTGGATATTGCTTTTGTTGTTGGTGTACTTAGGAGATACTTGAGCAACCCTAGTGTGGGTCATTGGCAAGGTGTGAAACGAGTTTTGAGGTATTTACAAGGTACTAAAGATTACATGCTCACTTATAAGATATTTGATCACCTTGAGGTGATAGGTTATTCTGATTCCGATTATGGTGGCTGCCCTGATGATCATAAATCCACGTCAGGATATATCTTTATGCTTATTGGAGGAGCTGTATCTTGGAAAAATGTTAAACAAACACTTACAGCAACTTCAACTATCGAGGCAGAGTATGTGGCTTGTTATGAAGCTACTCAATAGGCAATATGGTTGAGGAATTTCATTTCTGAGCTTCATCTTATGGAGAGTGTTTCTAAACCTCTAACCATATACTCTGTTGTGGTGGGCTTTTCTCAAATATGCAAGAACTCTAAGTGTTCGAAGCATTTTGATACAAAGTATATGTTTATTAGTGAGAAGGTTAAGGAGTTCTAGACCTGTATAAAGCATATACCCACCGATCTTATGGTGACAGATCCTTTAACCAAAGGCTTGATTTTTAAGGCTTTTGTGAATCATGTAACCTGTATGGGTCTATTTAAATCTTTTGATGCCTTGGACTAGTGGGAGTCTGTCTTTTATGCTAATTTTTGATAGCAACATTGTATTTGACTATTTTCTTATTCAATCTAAAGACTTTTGTGTATACTTGCTACTATTATTGTTATTGTCATATACTTTCTTAATATACTACGCAGATACGTTTAAATATTTGTATATATGTGGCATTTTGTTGGAGATATTTTGTACCCAGTCTCATTTTGTTGATCTGAGATATTTTGTTAAATCTCAGTTGGCATCTTGGGTGGATGCTTGGGCCATTTTGTTTGGAATTGCACAACCGGATCACAATTTTGTGTGCATTTCCTTATAACACATTCTATTTAAGTCATCAAGGTATAGGTATCTTGCATATATGTTATCAGTACTCCTATCGGGTCTGATTTCTATACTATTGAGGTACTTATAACC
>JANKYE010000009.1:27739858-27752178 GCA_032467995.1 Erythroxylum dillonii
ATTAATTGGTTGTAGGGCATAAACTAATAATCTTTCACTTTCACTAAGCTAATCGATCAATATCTTATACTATATCACTATATGACGATCATACTATTATTAGGATAGTGGTTTCGTTATAGAATTATATAAGACTCGTTATAGTAAGAACTTGCTTAAATCTTACAACTTTCATCTCAATTATTATCATAATTAATAAAAACTACATAAACACATACTTGGATCTTTGATAAGATCTTAGCTTATTTCGCACGCACAATGGATTTAATGTTCTACAGTATATTATTCTCTCAAACAATGCAAAGAACTATACCGAGTTCACTGAAGAACTTATTAATCCAAATAACTATTTCCACTAAATCAAAAACGAATTATGGCTTAATTAATAGTTGATACTATATTGAAACCTTTATAACCTAAAAACTAAAAAACCTCATTTTTTAAGAAGTTGTGTAGTCCCATACACGGTTCTATATAGTTGGCCAAGTATTCTTTATAGTTCTCTAAAAATTAATATAATCAATAAAGGTACATACACAGGATCAGGCATTACACCATGTTTTTCATATAATAGGTAATATGGGGTGTGTAGACTGTAGTGGACAAATATAAACAACCACTTTCATACACAGGATTGTGTACCATACTATGTTATATAGTTCTTTACTAAATCTTCTAATATTGCTTCATCTCACTTTTAATTCTTCTCCAACTTTACTTATTTTCCTTGTATAGAAAAAATGTGACCTCAAATGATAAAACTTCTTAAATTAGGTATCAAACTTCAAATGCATCCAGAAAATGCATATCAAACATACATCAAACTCTTCCATATATAAGCAATTGTTTTTCCTCAAGCAAACCAATCCATCATTCAATCTCAAATAGAAAATTAACTTTAAAAGAATTGTTTAGCCAACCAAACAAAAAGAATGAGAATTCTTCATCATTCCTTCAATCATAAAGGATCATCAAAATGTTATGCAACCAACTACTTGCATCAATTCACAAATTAGTTCAATTTACTTTATAACTCTTCAAACTTCAACCCAAATAAACTTAATTTCATGGATAAAATAGCATACATAATATAAATGCTTCAACTTTCAAACACATTCAATTCCTTTTAATTAATAAAACATAAACTTAAAACATGACCTTTGGAAGCTTATTTGAAAAGTCACCAAGCCTTTTTACACGAGAGTAAATATGTTGTTATGAATTCCCCAGTTACTCAACTACCTCACTATCTCAAATGACTACTAAGACCACTATTTAACTTTGATCTTGTTATCGGTACAAAGCCAACAGAGTGAAATTTATTATGCTCAGTTATTCATGAATTACTATTTTTCCTTTTTTTGGATAATAAAAATGCTCAAAAGAAGTCAAAATTACCTATGCATGTACATCTTACACAAAGAATATCATAATTACCTGTACACTTTTAAGAATTCCTTGTAACCATCTTTTCTATATCCTCCTCTTCATCTTCCATATATTATTGAACAGTAACTTACTCCTTCTCTTCTTCTAGATTTGGCTCCTCTTCTCCACTTAAGATTATCTCATTCACCTACTTTCAAATATTTAACTCAATGTATTTGGATAAAATACTTGACTCCTTTTTAGGAACAAGCTTAATGAGTTGTTCATTGGAAAGTGGTGGGCTGTGGAAAGGGGTCTCAAGACCTTCAATTTCTTAGATGCCTACTTCAATCATAACAACGACCTTAATAAAAAGCCCCTCAAGGCATCGATCCTCCTCTTGCTACTGTTGTTGTAAAAATTTAAGTGAAGCTAAATCAATCCATGTAACATGGGGATAATTGTTCCAACCTGGATTATAAGTATCCTCATAAAAGGTCTCTTAAGGCCAATGTTTTATGCAAATTGGCTACTCTAATATTTAGTACAGTGCCTGACATTCGTGACTGGGACCACTTCACAAATGTTGCAATATGTCATCAATACTAATTCAACTTCCAAATTCATGTTATTATGCCTCTCATTCCAAGATTCCATTGTTACTATGAGTGATAGTATATCGTAATCCAACAAAGAATATTGTCTTGTCTATCCTTCCATTATATTGCAATTATAGCAATGGGTACTTATATTATGAAAGTAAGTTATAGACATAAGGTTAGAAAGGAGAGTTTTAAAGATAATAAACAAATAAATACAAAAAAAGAAATAAAATAAATGATCTAGTCTAGTTAATATGTAAGTTTATAAATATTAACACCTAATCCCCATCAAAAATGTTAAAAATTTGGTCTATGTTTTACCTCAAAACATAATGTGGTTATAGCTAACACTGATAAATACATGTCAATCCCATAAGAATTGTTGGTTAATTAACCATTACCTATAAACTTAACAAGCTAGATCAAATCTTTACCAATGGACAAGTTTAAAAAGTAAAATAAATAACAAAATTTAAATACCAATGTAATCAATGATCAATAATGTATCAGGCTATAAATTAACTATATTTAAGTCAGGTTCTCTTAGGACTTTACTATATTCACTTTCACCTTTGAGTAGTGAATTATTCTACCTTCTTATACTAGTAAAAGTTCCTAACTTAGACTATATTCTATAATAAGACATATAATCCCTATTCATGGTCAATAAATCGAAATTTCTTTAATTATAGATAACGTAAAAACGCCTTAAATCATTATATGAACTCTTTTAATAGGTTTTATCCTAACTTAGGAAGATATCGCAACTTTCTCTTGAATAGTTCACGCTTAACTCTCTTTATTCATACTATGACCTAGATATATATCTCATATCTCAAATCTCCATCCATGAATCATATATTGAATCTTTCACTTTCTCTCCTTCTATTCAATCAGCTATGTTCAATCGCCATTATGGATGGCAATAGGTCGGACCCGACAGGTTGGTGGTTGCTGGCCCATGGCCCGAACAACCCGGATCAAATTCAAGCTAAGTCGGGCGGAGCCAAGACTGTCATCCCTAATTGTTGTCAACAAGAGCTACCACATATCGCTCTTACTTGACACCACAAGCTCAACCATTAGACACCACATCTCTTGCCATTAGTGATGATAGTAGCCCGTAATGTAGAGCCTTTTTAGACCACATACAATAACTTTTGCTACCTTTATAACCTGTAGCACATAACCAATGATCACCAGATGATGGGTCTCCTTATTGCAAGTAACTTATATCGAATGCTTTTCTAACATCAACAGTAACACCTCTTTCATTCAATAAAAACTAGTAACTCCACATTCATGAGTCATATCTCATCATATCATGGTGGATTTCAAATTTAAAAAAAAAACAATGGCAACTCGTGTTCTACATCTAAAACAAGCTATTATTCCATTTCAATAACAAATGAAATAGGGGATGTTATTTATATAAAAAATGCCCAAGTATTCATCTGTACATAACCAGCAAATTTGTAATCAAGCATATTTTGTTATTTCCTCAATTGAAAATTGATTAAGGTATTGTTATAGAAATTGGAACTAAGGTTTATAGACAAGATATTTTCATTCTTGTTGTTATGTGGTGGTGAAAGTTGCTTAGCTTTGTCATAAAAACACTAAACTTACAACTATTTTAGATAACTTAGTGTTTATGAGGGCCTTAATATGGACTTTTCATATTGTTAGTCAAATCTAATTTAATTTTTAAATTAATGTTATTCAATTCCAATAAGAATTTAGGATTACGGTTAAGATCTAATATGATTTTAAAAGTTAGAGTTTGCAAATTTGCATAATCAATTCCATAATAATTCAGAGAAAACTAAATAACTTTAAGTCAAGTTATAAAACTTAAAGATGGCACTGATACATTGTTAAAATAAACACAAAATCTTTTTATTTGATTTCTCAAAGGCCAAGATCACTGAAATTATAGTATAATTAATGCATGAACATAATAAAACATGAATCAAAAATTTGCAACTTATTGTGTAGCTTGATCCTTTTCTTGAAGTTTCTCTTAAATCATTTTTTAAACTTGTTTATTGCAACCACTGTAGTAGCTCCTGTGTCAGAACTCTAACAGTATCTATATGAACATATTAATAGAACTCTATAAGTGTGTAGAGAGGATGAGGCAAGAAGTTTTCGCTCCTTTAAGCCAAAGCCTATTTATAATAGAGTTTGGACCTTTTAGTAATTTAGTTAAAATAATATTCTAATTAAAATTTAGTTAGAATTACAGTTAGTTCTAATTAAATACTAATTGGGGCAAATAAGATCTAATATCTCATTTTAATCTTTATTTATTAAATATCTCATAAAATTTTCAAACATTACAATTTAGTTCAACTTGATTTAAATACCTTTTTCTCTATTTTATCATTTTATATGTGTAGTCCATTAGGACGACTTTGCCTACTGCTCGATCTTAAGTATATTTGGAAGCAGAATGTAATTCTAATTTGTCCATTTATCATTATTGTTTCTCGAGTACTTTTTTGACTCAAATTGTTGTCCCTTAATGTATCTAGAGATACTACCAACCACGAGTGGAGATTTTTTAATCCGAATTCTTAGTATGTAGACTATCAGTGTCATGGAACTTCTTTTAATAAAATATGATGCATGTATTCAAATTTAAGCACGTAGACTGTCCGTATCAGGACAGGACACCTTTAGATATATATTGAGCAGAAGCATATGAAAACATGCTTTTGAAAACAATAATTTCCACTCTCATTTATTAGAAACAAAATTTGATGCTTGTATCAATAGCTAGTCGCAGATATGCCTACGGGGTGTTCGAGGAGCAGCAGTTGAAGTTGATCCATTCCAATCAGAGTACGTATTTCGATATGCAGGTCGAACCATCTTTGTACCTTTTCACACTTGGAGGTTCGCCGGAGTCAATCCGCATTCTACAGGAACACAAATTATTAATATTTTACTTATTTTTTCCATGGCTGTAGATGACTAATTAGAAGAAGAAGAAAAAAGTTTCCCCAACAAACATTTCTTAAAACCAGCTATTTATTTCATATAAGCAATTAATTGTTTTCTTCATTTCTTTTTTAATATTTTATTAAAATTTCATATTTATGAAAAGAAAGTCCAATTTAATTATTTAAAAAATAAGAAATAGAATATAGAGTTGGCTGCTTCTGCCTATTTGTCTGTTTCTTTCACCAATTTTTCTCCACAGCATAAAGGGGGATGAACCTATCAATTCCGTATCTTTGTCTCTTTCCTTTTATCGTTAGTACTTTCAATAAAAAGAGAGTGCTCATGTGCTTGAATTAGAAGGCAACGTGATCAGCCAATTGTACTTTTAAAAGGGCATGTGCGTTCTGGCTGGAAAAATTAGGAATTGATCTTAAAGATAAAATAAGTAAGGAAATAACACGAAAAATTTAATATAGTTTATTATCTAATTTAAGCAATATTTATGAGTCAAATTTTGAATAAAACTTTTACTAATAAAAATAGCAAGTAAAAAAAGTAAAAAATGATACAATAAAATAGTAGTACCCACATACAAGATGTTTCTCAAATTAATGCCACATGCATGGCATTAATTGGACGTACTAGTAGCTATCGTGATTACGATTACGGTGCTCAAATTCTTGAGCATAAGTATGAAGTTATTACTCATTCTGGAAATAAGCAAATTAAATAGATTTATATCGATATTTATACGCAACTGATCAATACATAATCATGCTTAACTTTTTTGAAATCCATAGCTTATAAACGCATCAAGGATTTGTGTTTGATATGTAATTGGTTATGACTATAAGAGACTATTCAGAAGTTTTCTCCACAGTTTTGTTAAGACTGAAGTTACAGTTAGCTTATACATTTCAGTCTTGAAATCTAGTATGAACATTGTTTGGACTTTTACGTACTTCTTGACTTTAATTTCTAAGCAATGTCTTCTTATGTCCAATTATTTTTACCTTTTCTTTCTCTTCTTTTGCTTTTCTATGTTTTGTGCTTTTATGTCACCTGCTGACAACTGATTAGACTAATATCAAATTAGCTCATAAAACCTTGTTAGTAGTGCAAAATTAAATACCTTAATTTGCTTACGAAATACTCAAAGCTTCAATTATCATAAAGGATGGTAGATATAAGAAGTGGACAAGCTTTGAAGTAAACTCGAACCTCTATAAATCTTATAATATGCTAATGAAACGGCTCGAAATTTTATATTTGCAAGTTAACGACTATCAACTTTTTTTTTCCAAGTGAAACAATTTCGATTTCAACTCCTGTTCATGAGAAGTAAAAGTTGTTCGCGCTACATCATTCATAGCTGATCTGGGTTCTGCTCTTTCAACTCTCTAATAGCAAACCAGTTCCCTAAGTCTCTCGCATACCCTTGTAGTCTCTACTCCAACTCGAGAAATTTTGACCTATGAAATTCCATCAAAGAAAAAAATTTAGACAAATCATTCCAACTATTAGACTAACTGATCAGGTTAAAGACCAGGGAGAGTTTTGTGTGAGATAGGCAATCACCTTAGCATGTAGGGTGTGGAAAACCTTGTCACCAACGCTTGAAAAGCTGGCACTAACAACTTCAGCTCCTTCTTCTTGAAGAATACTGATAGCTTCGTAAAGCATAAAATTCTTGTTCAGGCCACTGATCAACACCACTTCTATGCTTGAACCCAAGTCTTTCAGTTCAACCACTGGAAGTACTCGCAGGCCAACCATCACTCCGTCCATTGTACCATTCTCTGTTCCTGTCGGACTACTGATCATTGCCTGTTCTTTTATCCTCTTCAATTGATTAATCCTTTCTCTCTGTTGTTTTATGTATGAAGCTGCATGATCAAGTTGATCTTGTTGCGATAACATGTCCTGAAACGAAGTTAAACTAGTTTAGTATAAATAATTAGTTAACCAAGGAAATTTCGGAAAGATGAACCTAAATTATTAATTACTAACTTCCATGGTACAGCTGAACGTTCTGTGCATGATATATATATATATAATTGATAATATGTACTGTTGAGAAATTAAAATTCCTTCCCAAGTGAGCGGTGGCGCTGAGAACATGCAGCGAAATTAATAGAGTAAGGGCATGATAAGGAACAGATCACCTGTTCACTAAGCCTGCGCCACTTTGTTCCTATTTAAATCCGCTCATTTAATTTACAGGATAGAGAAAAATTAGATGGATAGATATAAATGGAACAAAATAGCACAGGTTTAGTGAACAGATGATTTGAACTTTGAAGGCTTTGTGGAAGAGGTGATCTGGCCTCCCTCCGTGACAAGATCCATTACAGTGCCGTAAAGAAATGTGGTCCAGGTTGAAGAAGAAAGTAGTTAGTTATACATGTCAGTCGCTTAAAAAACGTAAGAACGACCAACATATGACACGTCAATTTTACTGAATAAAAGATCCTTTCGTATTAGGATTTACGGTCGGAGTTGGTCTGGTAACATTTTGAATCTGTCAATTTAGAGTAATTCATAAGAAAATGATGTTGGAGAGGAGAGAGTAACTCCAATGCAAGAAATTTCTACAAATTTACGGATCTTGATTCCAGTAAATAACGTTGCATCCGTTATTTTGTGTACTACAAACCACAAACCATGACAGAGAACGTTGAGTCCATTGTACTGCAACCACATATAGAGTAAGGAAACTTTCTGGTGAAGATTGCAAGAGGTAAGGAAACTTTCTGGTGAAGATTGCAAGAGGTTTTTGGGGAAGGACGAAAAAGATTCGTTATACTAAGTTACACATAGACAGACAAAGATTCATGGTTTACCTTATTAGTAGTTTTGAAGTGGCTGGGTGGAATAAGAGAGGCAAGCTTAAAGCATAAGCCTTTCATGTGAATCCTTCGGTTCCTCTCCACAGTTTTCCGATCAAGTTTAGATGACTGATGATCATGAGTACTATTGAGCTTCTTCATCCTGACTTTGTTTGACTTCTTTCACAATACCCTACTCAAAACGAATCCCCAAAATACATGAAAAGGAAAGAGAAGCAGAAAATTTAGGGGTAGATTGGTATTCAAATGTGTTATCAAAACATGCAATATATATATATGTATGTAGGAGATGGCGGGTTCATGGAATCTTATTATTGCACGCGCCAATTGACAGTAACCGGAGGAAGAACGAGTGAGGAACCTTTCGCAGTCTGCATCTATTCTTCAAAGAAAGGGACAATGCTGGGACCTACGTACTTACAGGACAAAGAAAACTTTGTACTGTGACGGAAACTCGGTGCCATATTGATAAGAGTCCATCGTTATATGATGACTTTGATCTGATCGCTTAATTATTGGTTTACATCGTAAAAATTACCATCACCGCAAAAAAAAAAAAATATTATAATTCTAAATCAAATTTTCTTTGGATATTATATTCTAAATTAAAAAAAGACTTATAACAAAAATTACATCATACCTGAATTTTAAAAAGTACAAATAAATATTAAAGGTCGATATAAAATTATTTTATGTTATTATTATTATTATTACGGTTATTATTAGTATTAATTACAACAATGATACCAATATTAATAATATAAATAATATAAAAGAAATCTATAATGATAAATACGGGGAGGAAAAAAAACTATAACTAGAAGAAATGATTAATGTACTAGAAAACTTAAAAAATATATAGCTCATCCGTTCTAACTTCCAATACATAATAATATAAGTTAAAAACATAAAAGATAAAATGAAAATTTAAATACAAAATAGAAAAAAAAAACTATAAATTTATAACAATTTCGTATGTTTGCATATAAACTAACATTTAAAGATGCAATTACGCTATCCCATAAAATATAATCCAAATTCAATGGCTTTGGCTTGCTGTGTGAGTGCCCACCCTTGTATCGGTCGTCACGTGGACCTCCAGCTATGAGTGACGACGACGGAAGATGGCTAATCTCGTCTTCCACAAAGAGAAATAAATACAGACGAAACTCAGTGGTTGACCGTTGATTCTTGACTATTTCCGCGCTTTCACCGGCCGTCTTTTCTACTTCTGAATTCAGCTAATTCAACGCTACTGTTCACTGGTTTCGATCCAAAAAAACAACGAATACAGTAGAAATATTTATCAATTATTACTTAAATAAATATAAAAGTTTTATTATTATTTGGACTACAATAAATTACAACTTACTTAACCAATACAACATATATAGGGTCATTGATTTACTTTAAAACGCAGAATTTTGAGGTCATTATGCGCTTACTCATGTCACGATAAAATAATTTATCCTTGTGATTCATATACGTATTTAAATTAAAAATAATGCAAAAATTAATATTATCACGTTAATTAATTAATTGTATCATTGATAGTAAGATATAATGAACATACATATTACAAGTTGTTATGGATTCTCTAAACTATATATATGTCTGTATGTTATTCACTAGGGGTAATATAAAAGTTCGAGGCATAAATTAGAAGAATCTTTCACATAAATAAAATATATATTCTCTACAAGTTTTTTTTTAAATAAATAGCTTTTATATTTGAAGTGTTTTGGTTTAAACTAGAGGTTTATAATTTATTTTTCGCAATGAATTTATTTAATGTTCTTGATATATAATGTTTATATCGTGGCATTAGAACACGCCTTCTATACCTAATCGATTAGCCTTTGTGTATATATGTTTTATGCATGTTTTTATTGAACAAAGAGTGCATGTTATTGGATTTGACTTTCAATAAACATTCTATGCATGTTTTAAAATTAGATATTCTATTTTTAATGTAGGACTTATGAAACAACTAAATCAAAACGAGTATGAACAATTAGGGATTTTACCAAAGAACTAAAAAAGGGATTTCAAAGGTTTAAAATGGAACCATGGACTAGTGCCTGACCATCATTACTGGTAGTCATACCTATTTAGGTTACCTTTCTGGTGGTGATTTGTTTAGGTTACCTTTCTGGTGGTGATTTGCCAACTCAAATAAAATAGACACTAATTTTAAATTTTATATTTAATCAAAATAATATATGATGAAATGATTGAAATTTTACAAAAAAAAAATATGCATAAAAAGGTTAGTCAAAACTACTTTAGCATTTCTAAATATTTAAGAGGTTAAGATGTGTTGTTAAACATCAATCTTAATCTATAGATATAAATTATTTAATTAGATAATTAATAAATTAAAGAATTTTAATTTATCTAATCCTAAATATAATTTAGATTTATATTTTATATTCATTCCTAACATACTAAGGAACCTAATGAGGTACTTACAAAAAATTGGTATTGAAAAAAATGTTTTAACCAAATTAGCTAGACTTTGTTGTTAAGTTTAAGCACTTTTATGATTAAATATAAGATATTTAATAAATAAAGACTTAAATTGTAATTGACATTAGAATTTTATTTCAATTAAATTACTAAAGGTTTAAAACCTATTATAAATAGACTTATAGTGTGTTTAGTTCACCTGCTAGAATGGATAAGGAATTGAATGATTATTCTTTATAAATAAGATAGGAATGAAATTAGTATTATTTAGTTTGGTTTATTCCTAAGAATTTCTAATGATGATGTGATACCAAAGTTTAGTTTGAAAACATAAATTTGGAATGACAAAGGAATAACCAACAAAAAGACCAAAATATTCTAGTAGCCCTCACTAACTATATGATTATTTTTAGGGTTAATTACCAAAAAAGCTCAAAATTTTGTAAAATTTTAATTATAGCCCAAACTTTAAAAAGTAGCAATAAAATGCTCATACCTTCCACTTTTTTAATTCTAACCCAAACTTTAAAAAGTGACAATAAAATACTCAAACTTTCAATTTTCTTCAATTATAGTCCGACGCTATCTGTTGTTCGCCCGATGTCCTCAGTCATTTGTTTTCTGTTTATTTTTCTAACATTTCAAAGTACTTTCGTATTACAACGTACTGCATCAGTAAGCTCTTCATTTTTAGTTCATTATCCTGATATCCTCATTGTGAGGGTGTTGAGGATGCATAATATGATAATCGAAGGAAAAAACTGAAATCAAAGCATAAAGTCGTTGAGGATGTATAATCTGATTTAGGTCATTTTTAAATAACGACGTCGTTTTAATTATGTGATTAAACAACGTCATTTTATTAATCTTCATTTGTTATATTAGTTTTGGCTAACATGTATTAATAGTTAAGGTTTCTGAAATAAGTGGTAAGCTACATCAACAAACTTAATAGAAACACTAACGTCAAGCTAGAATTGAAAAAAAATTGAAAGTTTGAATATTTTATTGCTACTTTTTAAAGTTCGAGCTAGAATTGAAAAAAATTGAAAGTTTGAGTATTTTATAGCTAGCTTTTAAAGTTCAGGCTATAATTGAAAAATTGACGAAAGTTTGGATTTTTTTGATAATTAACTTTTATTATTATTATTATTATTATTATTATTATTATTATTATTATTATTATTATTATTATTATTATTCTTCTTATAGCAACTAAGTAATTATGTGAATTCTTTAAGGATAATTTTGTTCAACATGTCCTTAATTTTATTCCCAACTATTTGAAATAGATAAAAATAGGAGGTTGAAGAGTTTACTTATTCTTCAAACTTAAGGAATAAGTAAACCTTTGAATTATATATTCTGTATGATTTCTTCAACTAAATAAAAAAAACCTATTATTAGGAATAGAATAGTTATTTCGGTCAACCAAACACCTAATTAAATTATAAAGAAACTAGCACTTCTTATCAAAATAGCACTCCTACAATAGTTGTAAAGTTTTTTTAACGCATCACGTGGATGTTATTAAAATTTAGAAACTTATATGATTATGTCAGTTAAGTTTTTCAGAAATAATTTGAGAAAAACCACGAAAAAAAAAGATTATGCTTCGAAAAAATATATGAATTATAATTCAGACTTTATTTTATTCTATATATTAATCATATTATAGAGCTTAAATATTCTTAACTTTTAAAAAATTAAACAAAAAAAGTTTTGTTCTTATTCTATAGCACGCGAGATCGAAGTCTCGATTTCCAAACGATAGCAATAAAAACAACAGTTGACCCACCTCTGGGAGTATAGGCGCCACAGGCCCACAAGGACGAAGGGAGTTGTCCCATCAAAAAGAATGCTGTTTATGTAATTCAAACTTCCCTGTTCATACGAAGTTTGACTCTATATACACTCACATACATACATATATATATATATATATACTAAGTTTGACTCTATACACACACACACATATATATATATATATATTCTAAGTTTGACTTTATACACACACATACATACATATATATATAAGAAAGTAAGAAGGGAGTTGTCCCATCAAAAAGAATGCTGTTTATGT
>JANKYE010000009.1:27788930-27799419 GCA_032467995.1 Erythroxylum dillonii
AGGGAAATTTTGAAAATTTTGAAAATTTTACAAAATTTTGCAAAAAAGTCCCCCAATTCTTTTATGTTAACCTAAAAACTTCTTTTTTTTTTACCATACCTTTACCTATGCCATAATATAACCCTTTTCAGGTCCTTTTCATTATGCATTAAATTTATTTTTTTGGTAAATATTAAATTCATTTTTATTAGTGGTGGAGATATGATTTATGAGCAAGCTTATAGAAACAATTCGTTATGCTTTAATTTGAGGGCTTAATGAAGCTTACGAGAGGTTGTTATATCTTGTTTCATGTGATATTAATGGAATTGATAAAATGCTATGTTTTCAATCTAAAATTTTTTCCTGTGAATGTGTGTTCTTCCATTTCTATTTTGTTTTAAACCTTTAATGTGTATTAGCTTTTTGGATATTTTTAGATAACATAAAAGAAAAAGAGAGGTTATTATGAGAATGAATAATATATTGAATTATTGTATTCTTGAGGACAAACATGAGTTTCATGTGGAGAATTTGATAAGATATGACTTAGTTATGTTAATTGGACTTATATCTTTGATTTTAGATTGATTTTGGTGCTTTTTGAAACATCAAATTGGAGCACTATTTATTACAGCCACAAGTTTTGGACAAAAGATGACAAATTGTTGTAATGTATAAGGTGAGATCATGACTAAAGTCAGATTCACTCTCAGAAGTCCAGTTCAATTAGAAGACTTATTCTAGCCCTGTTGTAGGGATAATCTCTGGAATATTAAAAGAAGTTAGCTTTTGAGAGAAGAGAATGTTGTATACAGTCTTTCTATTATTACGTTTAGTCTTTCTTTTATTTTCTCTTCTTGCTTATGTTTTATGAAGGAATTAAAGCCATGAGTAGCTAAATCTAAATTTTTTGATTCAAAGAATTTCAAAACCTTAGTTATAAAATTTTGAAGTTTTGTTCTAAACCTAAATTTTATTTTAATTTAAGTATTTTTTGTTTTATGTGCTTTTATTTTATGAGTAATCAATATTGATTGATCCGACAAATTAATTTGATGTTTATTATTTTATTGCTATCTATGAATTCAGTGATCTATAATTGTCATGAATGATTAGTAAAAGTAGCAAATATGTTATTTATAAATTCAAATATTTCACGTATAGAAATAAAAAAATCTAAACTAAATAGTTGCAACTATCTCAATTGTTTAATTTAGAGTTTAGTCTTTTCATTAAACTTAATGCTATCATTTAATTAATATTGAATGCTATCATACCTAATCAATTTATGGTAAGTTTTTGTTTGAATGTTAAGTTTGAACCAATTAATTTAGGAAAATTTAAGACTTATCTTAATAGTTTCAGACTACTTACCTAAATTATGAAAATTATTCTTTTTAAACCAATAATTAAAGTTACAATTGGATGAGATTGTTCACCCGAATCAGAATTAAGAACCATTAAATTTCTTGCTTTAATTCATAATCAACTTATTTTGATTCCTTGTTAAATTTATTTTATTAGTTAATTAATCATAACTTCCTTTTGTTTTATCAATTAAAATTAAAAAAAATTAGTTTTTAGTTCTCTTATAATCGACCTAATTTCACGACTACTATAAAAGTTTAATGAATAAGAATTAATTTAATAATTAATAATATATTAATTGGTTTAACTTGAGGTAAATTAAGTCTTTTATTAAAATTTTATTTTATATTTTATAGCAATATTAATAAATAAAAATTTGTGCATGGCTTAAGTGTATGAACGAGAAGTCTCTGAAACTATTATTATTACATATGAGTAGAGTATAAGTAACGTCATTAATTCGATATTTTCAAGCATTATATATAAAATTTATTTGTTGCCCATAAGAGTTATAAAAATTTTAAAAATATTCTTATAATTTTTAAAGACATTAACAACATCAAATAATTAATAATTATTGAATTTAATTTAGGGGATAATTTGTGGATTTATTATTTATTTACAATCAGTGTATGAAGTGGGCTCCATCATATTTTAGGGATCAAATTTGAGCTAAAATGTTAATCATATAAGAAAGTGAGAATATGAATGCTTGCTTTGATATCCAATGAATGCTCATAGTTCTTTTGGGCATTTTGTTATTATACGAGGTAATACGAGGGGAAAATATTAAATGGGAGATAAAGTTTGATTACTTACTATTAGAGAGTAGTGGATATTTAATTATATGATTTAATATTGAGAAGGAATTTTATAAGGTGCACGCCAATAGTTTGTATAATCTTGTACAATAAGAACCATGGTTTTGAAATCCAGGTCGGATCGATCGATTCGACCCGTGACCGGTGGGTTATTCGGTCTGGGTGACCTCTAAAAACTAATCCCCTATTAATCCAGTGCGAATCGGTCAATTGATTGGTTAAATCGCTATTGGTCGAACCGGTTAGCCACTGGTTCAATGTTTTTTTTATTTTGCTTTTTTTTTCTAAAATGTTGATGCGTTTTTTGATTCTTTCAAATTTATATTATATTATTTAGTATTTTTTCTATTTTTAATATTACTAATATTATATATAATTAAATATAATTATTGTGTAATTATGACGTCACACAGATTTGATCAATGGTCGAATCGGTGATCAATAAGAACTCCGGTTTGACGTTCGATATGGGTTTTAAAACGTTGATAAGAACTAAGTAATGTTGGAAAAATGTGAAGCAACATGAATAGCAGTTCTAGAAGGTTGAGAAGATAGATGAAGCGTGCACTATTCTCAGGGCATACTCAATTACATTAATTAAATCACCCATATCAGCAAAGTACAACTTGCATGTTGTTTGAATTTAAAAAAATTATGTTTCAACATAACTTTTAACTTGATTTAAAATTGAAAATTTATACAAATTTTTTTTTCTTAGAAGGTAATGCAGGGTCATACAAAGATAAAAGTTAGGAACATTTAAGAGGATGGTGATATTTGTGTGAGTTGAGTAAGGGCTTTGGAATTGACTTTTAATAAGGCTTTGATTTTGGAGTAACATCTAGTTAAAGTTTGAGTACTTACGTAATATGTCTAATGAAGCCAATGAACCTTTATGAAATGTCAACTAAACTAATGTAGGTGGAGTTGGTGATGGTTGTAATAAAAATCAAAGTGATTCAAATTTAATGCATGGATATAGTAGCAATATATAATTTCTTCTAAAAGATGTCAACTTGAAAGACTCAATTGTTTAAAGGCCATATAAGAGGCGAAGAACAAGAAGGTTACAATCTCGACTAGGGTCTAAAGAAAGAGGCTCAAAATAAAAGACGTTAGGTAAATTGTGTTATATGATTTGGTAATCTACCGTGTCGCATGTGGATTTGATCTTTTCATTACAGAGTTGTTAAAAGTGATTGAAAAGTTTCAATGAAGTAATGAAAACAAATTCCAAGGATTTCTTCCTCTACTTTTACCTATTATATTCATCCTGGTTTGTAAATTGGCAATGAATTTAACTATACTATATTAAAATCTTGGTTATGATGATTGATTATTCAGGAATATGGTATTTTGTGGAATATACTCAAGTATGTTTTAAGTAACTTAATTGGAAATAATGGGAAGTGTGTTAGCTTACCAAATCCATCCTAATGTTACATAGTAATATGTGAATTTTGCATTTTACATTTGAATGAGGAGAGGCTTTAGAGTTATCTTTAATTGGGTGTATATAATATATTATTTAGTATTTATTCTTAATTCATAACATATTCATCTTAAATTTGAGATTCCTCTAACATATATTTACAATAAAACTCAGAAATTTAAAAATGAATGTTTTCATTATATTTTTAAAGTCTAGTCATAACATGGGTGACAAAAAAGAAACAGAAGAATTTCTTCCATAAGGTATCCCTACACTTTATGCAAATCGGGACCTGATTGGTGAAGATTGATTCATATGAAACATTAGTGAAGAAATAATTTTTATGATGAAAGAGTTGAAGTATTTCTAGAGTACCAATTAATAACTTTAACATATATCATCAGGTGCTTTCCAACAAAAGTAATACATCTATGACAATCAAATGTTTCACTTCTAAACGAGTATGAAAAATTAGAATGCCATAAAATAAGATCAAGACTATTGTAGTTTCATGCTCAAAAATTAATTATAATATCATGTCATTCCAAATTGTAAATAAAGGCAATTGGTTGATCACTAAGTTGTGAAGTCGAAATTCTCATCTTCCTAGGCTTTTGTTCATCATTCGTATTAGTTGTTGTTTTACTCTCATCGTAGTCACTTAGTAACAATGACTTCACATTTTTGCCTTTTTCTCATTTTAATTCTCTTGTGTTGGGACACACCTTTTTTTTCTTCTCGAAGAACCTATGATTTTCTTATTATTCATTCTTAAATCAATATTAAAGACCTAAAATCATATAGTAGTGACAAGATGTATTATCGCAAACAACATTCAAGGAATCCTAGTGTAGATAAAAATAAATTATAAATAATAACATGATTATATGTAGCTTCTTAATTTCATTTTTTTCTTAGTCCCTTATTTCTTGTTCTAGTTGTTAGCAGGTGCTTCAAAACAATTAAATTAATTTATTTTCTTAATTCCTATTTTCTAGCATTAGGATGTTAGTGGAGTAAGTGGTCAAATTAACAAGTGAAATTTTGTTGGTATTCTCTGGCTGTTAGTGGAGGATTACATTGGATGATGTTTACCCACTTTTTTAGATAGTTGTTTTTTTTAGTTTAGTTTGTTTATAAGCCTATTTAAGTAGGCATAGCCTTGCTTTTATTTTACAATGGAACATTACATGAGTTAAGCTACGAAATTCCTTGCCTTCCTTCTTGATTTTTATTCTTTTTTTTTCTCCAATTTGGTATCACAACTCCAGTTATTCTTAGGCTTGTAAGGATTGAGTAGCAAAAGCTTTGAAACAATTATCAGTGTTCAGCCCTAGAAATGACATTAGATAATTTCTCTATTCCGATTCATATTTTCAAAGGAGAAAATTATCACTTTTAGGCTATCAAAATGAAGTCCTATTTGTAAGTTGTTAGTTTATGGGGGTTTATTGAAAGTGAGTTTGGGCCTACACCTCTTCCGCAAAATCCAACCCTAAACTAAATCAAGAAGAATGATGAAAAAAGGGCAAAGAAACTAAAAGCTCTATTTTGCCTCCATTTGGCTGTGACGGAAGGAATTTTTATGAGTATAATGGCATATGAATCTCTTAAAGAAGCATAAGAGAAACTAAAAGAAGAATTTGAGAGCAATACTCAAACTAAAATGATGCAAATTTTAAATCTTAAAAGGAAATTTGAGATGTAAAAAATGAAGAATTTTGAAGGTGTCGAGGAATATGGGACCAAACTGATGCCCATTTTCAATCAAATCAAGTTACTTAGTGAAGAATTTCCTACTCAAAGGGTTGTAAACAAGCTTATTGTGACTCTTCCAGAAAGGTACGAGTCAAAAATTTCATCACTTAAAGTTACGAAAGATCTATCAAATATAATTTTTGCAGAGTTACTAAACACTCTTCAAGTTGTGGACCAAAGAAGAATAATGAGGGATGGAAAAAATGGTGAAAAGGTCGAAGGAGCATATATGGTCAAGAGTTCCTCTTCAGAGGGTAAAAGTAAAATTCTCTCCAGTGTACAATTTGTAAAAAGCTCAGCCATGAAGAGAAGGATTGTTGGCACAAAGGAAAACCGCAGTGCTTCAAGTGCAAGAGGTTTGAGTATTTACAAAAAGGTTGCAGATTTCAAAATAAAGAAGAAACAAACATAACACAAGTGGCATATTTTTATCCAACAAGTCCTCATTTTTATTCTCAACCCACTTAGAATAGATAAAGATAGGAAGAGAATGAGTTTACTTAATCTCCAAATCAAGGAATAAGTAAAATCTTGGATTATATATTCTGTACGTTTTCTTCAATCAAATAAGGGAATAATCTATTACCAAGAATATCTCAGAAATAGAATGATGATTCTAGTCAACCAAACACCCCATTAAAGTATGTCGGCAGAGAATGAACAATTATATTTATTTTTAGAAGCCATTCAATTATAAATAAGGTCATATGTAGATCTTTGTTAATATCATACACGTGATGGAAAATCGGGACAAGATCCGATCCTAACCTCAACGGAATAATTACGATTTTTTTGTATTTTGATTTTCCAAAAATCAAGATCACTTTAATTTTATAAAATTGTTAACATAAAAACATAATAAAGTAGAATCTTAATTCGTACCTTATTCCGAAGCTTGATCATATTCTTGTCTTATCTCTTGAATTGTTTCTGAAACCGATCCATCTCAACCATCGTAGTCGAACAAATGCCTAGCCTCTAACGGTATCCATAAACCAAGTTAAGAGAATTTTATAACTCTTACGGGGAGAGTTAAGCAAGAAGTACAAACTCCGTTATAGCTTAAGCCTATTTATAATAGATTTTGGATGTTTTAGTAATTTAATTGAAATTAAACTATAATTTCAATTAAAATTATAAATAATTATAATTAAATACCAATTATGTCCAAATAAGATCCAATATCTCAAATTGACCCTTATTTATTAAATATCTCATATTTAATCATAAAGTTTCTCAAATTTTACAATCAAATCCAACTTGATTAAAATATCTTTGCTCTTTTCAACTTGTTCTTTATGTTATACCCATTAGGTTTTCAAATATATTAGAAATGATTATAAATTATAATTATAATTTATCACTAGAATTAGATAAATTTAAACTTCTTTTAATTTATCTTTAATTATCTAATTAAACAATTTATAATCATAGACAAGATTAGCGTCTAGCAACGCATGACCATTCAAATATTTAGGAATGTCAAAGTAGTTTTAACTAACATTTGCGTGCATAGTTTTTTTCTATAAAATTCAATTCTTTTATCATACAATGTTCCAATTAGACATAGAGCACAAAATTAATGTCTACTATATTTTATGTCCAATCACATTAGTTCTCTGCCATTATCTATTAATTAAATTAATGATATTTGTAAAATATTTACAAACGTCATTCCACCTTGGCCAATGATTTCCCAAATCAATACTAATAGAGAACAACAAAATATTTTCCTAATTACTTTAGGGTGATGAATCATATCTTGATCTCTCAACTACCTCTATATAGTTTATGCTACATCCAATGACTACAGTCTGAACGACCGATGATTAAATAGGTCATAAGTAGTATCAAAACATAGCAATCCCTATACAACTATCAAAACATAGCAATGTTTGTTTAATTATCTCTATACTTTAGTCTATGAGAACAACTACTTCTTTCATAAGAAAAACAAAATATGTGATAGTCTTTTTAAGTTGTATTAATGTCCAGTCTTAATAAAACAATGACTAGAACAATTTAGGGATAATAGATAAATGCAATATAAATCTCATAATTATAATCTTATTATAATTTCTTTTGTAATGTATAAGAACAACAAAAACAAATACACAAACAATAACATCATCATCATTAACAACAACACAAACAATAACAACAACAACAACAACAACAACTTTAAGATGCTAGGTGAAACATAAAAAAGTATTTTAACTAAATAAAAGGCACAAGAATTGAAGGAAAAAGTTTAAAAGGTTTATGAAAAAAGAAGGACCTCTTTGTGTATGATCTTTTATCTGTAACGTAGTTTACCAAAGTTTTCAATAAAAAGATAAGTCTTTGGTAAGCTCTAGTAGTGTCATATCTTTCTCGATCACATCTCCCCAATTCTTCTTGAGTCTTCCTCTTCTTTTCTTACAGTCCCTAAATATAATCTTCTCACATATTCTCATTGGTGTGTTAGGATGTCTCCTTTTAACATATCCGAACTACCTAAGTCTTGTCTCCCTTAATTTACTATCAATGTTAGCCACCCCAACTTGTCTTCTACCACTGAATTCTTTACCTTATCTCGTCTTGTAAAGTTGCATATCCAATATAGTATATTCATCTTTGCCATCATTAACTTATGTCTATGCACCTAATTGGTCGGCCAACACTCCATTCCATAAGGCATGATTGGCCTAATTGTTGAACTTTGGAATTTACCTTTTAGTTTGAGTGGTATCTTTTTGTCACATTAAACTCATGAGGCAACCCTCTATTTAAGCCATCTTGATTTGATACGATAAACTATGTCATCATTGCTTTGGTGATGGATGCAAGGTACTTAAAACAATTTTTTTGTGGTATAGTTTATGTTCTAATCTTGATCTCCACATCATATGCAACCTTACAACCTAAAAAGTTACACTATAAGTATTCAGTCTTAGTTTTGCTTAATTTAGATCCCTTTAATTCTAGTGCATCCCTCCAAAGTTCTAACTTAACATTAACACCTTTTTTTTTATTTCATCGACTAAAACAATGCTATAATCAAACAACATACACCATGGCATATCCCCTTAGATAATCTTAGTAATCGCATATATAATTATTGCAAACAGGAAGGGGTTTAACAAGAATCCTTGGTTTAGCCTGATATCGATAAAAAATTCTCTGTCTCTCCTCCTATCGTCTTTAATATAGTCTTAACAACTTTATACATATCCCTTATAGCTTGTATATAGGTAATAGGAACTCCCTTAGCTTCTAAACACCTCCTCGTGACTTCTCTGGGTATCTTATCATAAGCCTTCTCTAAATCAATAAAAACTATATGCAGGTCCCTACCATCTCTTTAGATATAATATTCTATTAATTATCTAAAGAGATGTATGACTTCTGTAATATACCTCCCTATCTCGAAACCAAATTGGTTCTCTAAGATAAGTGCACCTTTTTTTCTCTCTCTTATCAATCACCCTGTCCAATAACTTTATAATATGACTAAGTAGTTTGATGCCTCTATTTTTGTTACGAGTTTAGATGTCTCATTTATTCTTATAAAGAAGGATTAATACACTAATTCTTTACTCATATAACATTTTAACAAACTTGAGGATCACATTAAAAGGTTTGGATAACTAAGTAAGACCCTCTTCTCTTAGGCTCTCCTATACCTCTACAGGGAACTCATTAGGTCTTATTACTGTTCCACTCTTCATCTTCCTTAAAGCTTCTCTAATTTCTTCTCTCGTGATACACTAGTAATAAGTGAAGCTATAATATTGCTCAGAAGTGCTAAGATCACCTAAGGAAATGCTGTTATCTATGCATTAATTAAAAAGCCTATACAAGTAGCTCTACCATCTTCTGTTAATATTATTTTCATCCACAAGACACCCATCCTACATCATCCTTTATACAATAAACTTTATACAAGCCTCTTGCTTTGTATTTCCTAGCTTTTTTCAATTTAAAAAATATCCTTTTATCTATTCATCATTTATAATCATTAATATAAGTTATCGTAGGTTTTACTTTTAGCTCCTACATCTATTTTCTTTGCCTCTTTCTTTTCTAGCTTATGATTTTGTTTATCAGTTACCCTCCTTTTATCTATGCTGGTATCTAATAAAGCTTTATAGTTAGCCTTCTTGATCTTCACCTTGTCTTAGATGTCTCATTCCACCCTTAAGACTTGTTCTTACTACCCTAGGCCCTTTAGAAACTCCCACAATCTTCTTTGTTGTATTCCTTAAAAGAGTTTTTACTCCCTCCCATATCTGGATAGCATCTCCTTCTAGTTTCTATGCTTTTTTAGACATTACTTTATCCTTGAGTTATTCTACAGTGTCCCATCTTAGATTTTACCATTTAACTCTATTTTACTTTCGAGAACTTCTTTGCTTTCCCTAACCCTTAATTATAAAATCTATGACCAACAATCTATAATAAGTTGATAAGCATGTGTTTAGTGTCACCTTACAATCTTTGCAATTGGGTCAATCACTTCGGATTAAGAGGAACACTCATTGACTTTTTTCAGTTCTACTACTAAAAGTCACCAGGTGCTACTTTTTTTTTAAAGAACAAGTTGGCTACCACCAAATCAAATGCTACTATAGGTGTTATAATGATGTTTTACTTATGATAATTTTATTGATTCTATGCATTTATCACCACTTCATTTAATACATTTGTATAAAATCTAATTTTTAAGTGTGGTATCCAAATTGGATAGATAGTTGTCTTATACGTTATTTTAATATATATAAATTTATAGCTTTCAATAATTTGTGTTTATTTGCATTTATTTTGAGTCTATTAAAAACCATATGAGATTATAGTTGAGAGCATTGATTAGTATAATGTAATGACTAGACTTTTGATAACAGAAGCAAGATCATGTAGATGATTATTTGATCTATTACTATTTATCCTCGCATTCCTAACTAATTTTTTAGGGGTTGTTTGGTTCTACTTCTATTTTTGTTGTAGTTTTTCAGTTTTCGTTTCAATTTTTATTTTTATTTTTCTTTTAAATAAAAATAAAATCTGTTTAATTGTTAATGTTAATGTAGTTATATTTTTATCACTAATAATAATTACATATTAGATAAAACTTAAAGATAAATGATTT
>JANKYE010000009.1:27810077-27823454 GCA_032467995.1 Erythroxylum dillonii
GTATAATTGGGCAAATTCTTGCCTATGTGTGTATATTGAAATTGATTTGTTGAAATTGACTTGTTTGTAAATGTTGAGAAATGCATTACCTTTTTGTTGCTATTTATTAGTTATTTGTATTTTTGAATGCTTTGCGTTTAATTTTTTAGTAACTTTTTTAATATGTCTACACATCCATTTATAATTTAATATGTCTACACATCCATTTATAATTTTATAGTATCGTCATGTTGTATTGTATGTAGGTTTATCGAAAACAACTTCTCAACTAGGTAGGGGTAAGGTTGCGTACTATTAAACCTCTCTAGATCTCACACCTTAATGGGATTTCAACTGGGTGTTGTTGTTGTTGATGATGATGATGATCATTAGTCCCTACCATCACTCTTCACCGCCTGCTTGGCCATCATCTCACTGCCACTCATAGCTTCTCTCTTCACCTCTAGGTTGCTGGTTATTTCTTGCTTCATTTTTGTGATTTTTTTGGTTATTCTCCCAGTTGTTGGATTTAATGTTTCTCCAAGTTATTATGGTTTAATTTTTATAATTTATTTGATGAAATTAATGCTTGATTTTTGTCTCACTTCTAACTTCATAAGGGCATTTAAAGACCTTAAAAGAAGAACGGGACATAATCAATTTGATCAAATTATTTATTTGTGAAAATGATTTGTGGATTAGATTAGGCCAAAATCTAATTAATAGCACTACTTTATGAAATATGAACAATCATTTATTATTTCTATTGTTATTTGTTTATGTAAACAATCATTTACAAAACATAATCAACTGTTATTTATTTGTATAAATGACCCAATGGGATTAAAGTTAGTTATTGAAGTTCTTACATAATCTTATTTTTCTTAAAGTTAAGCATATACTGATAAGAACACTACTTAAAGAAAAATGCTTATTAAAAACTAAAAATTTAGAGTTTATATATTTTAAATGAACTTTTACATATTTTGTTCTAGCTTAATAATTATTTCATATTTGCAAGCAATAAGTTTACTGGCATCAAGAATATTATAGTTGATAATGAAACCATGTTAGAAGAACATTTTGTTTTGATATGAAGTTATTAATTTAATTTTGATTTATGCATTTATTAATTTTTACAAATAAATGAACGAAAATTCAAGTACTTTTGATAATTCATTTGCTACAAGAAGATTTGATGATCCAATTTGAGCTCAATGAGTTTAGTTCCTAGCATGAAGAACTATAATATTTGTTTTTATTGTAACAAATATTTGAAAGGTTGAGGAATTACTGAGTTAAAGAAATATTTAGTTGAGATCAAAGTTAATATAGATACTTGCAAGAAAGTTAGTCAATGATGTAAAATGGAAAATATTGATAAGGTTGAAGGTGGTGTTTCTATTGACATATTATTTGGTGTATTAAACTTGAATGATGTTGATAATGAAACTCTCTTTAACGATAAGAACTTTGTACTGAATGAAAGTTTGAGTGGAAAGAAATTTCAAGTTTTTCATTTTTTTTCTCTTAATTTTTGGTTTATGTATATGATAAATTCTAAATATGTAATATAAAATTGAAATTAATATATGTAGATATTGTTTTTTAAGTTTCTCTTTTACTTTATTGGATTTATGGCACGAACTCTTACTATCATAGTACTTTTATTATATGATGCTTACGATATCCCACATTATTTGTTTGAAAGTGTAAATTTGGTTCATTAGTTGAGTAAATCTATATTTTTGAATTAGTTACTTTAAATAATTAAATATTTAATTCAGACCTTATAGTTTGATTAATTTTAGTCTTATTAAAGATTCTTTTAACGTGTTAACTTAACAAATTGTTTTATGTTAATTACTATGATTTACTGCCAAACCAATAGATTATTATCACTTATGTTGATTAATACTACAAATTGCTTTTAAATTGTTAATGGACTGAGTTTATATAATTCATTGTACCATATTGTGTAGTGATTATTATGGACAAACCTGTTTAGTTATATCATCATAGAAGTATTGCTTTATTAATAATAAGGCATGTAAACAAGAAAATCTTCAATTACTATTATTGATGGACATTACATGTGAGTTGCTGTTTTGATTCTTGAAGCTTATATTCTTTATCAAGTTAACAAAATACTATATTGTAATAAAAAAAGAAATGATAATATACTTTGGAAAGAAAAATAGGACTGAAAATAATATTTAGTAATTAAATAATAATTATTGAATGTTAACATTAATAATAAAAAAAAATTTACTTATATAAAATTAAGAGTACTTTATAATTTTAAAAAATTATATGAAATGATATTTAGTATTAGTACTATATTATATGATAACTAAAATTAATATCAAGATATTCGAAATTTGATTTGTTCTGACTAGGGATAACAATGAATCCGGTTAAGCCTGAATCGTAACTCAATTGGATTGAAGGCAAACCGGGCTCACCAAATCTGATTTCTTTTTTAATAAAATTAAAAATAACATCATTTTGAATAAAACAACATTATTTTATCGCTCTAGATCAGATCAGGCCACTCGAACGTGGGATGTGATCCTCTGTGCCAGCAACTTTGGCTAATCCTGTGCCATTCCATCCTAACTATCTATTTATGTGAGACCTATATAAATAAATGACTAAGATAGAGTGGCACAAAATTGGACCAGAATTACCGGCACAGAAAATTTGAGGGGCTCGAGCGTAAACAATTTTGGCCCGAGGTTGACTTGTGAGTCAATCATGCCAAAAATTCTACTCATAGCACGGATTTAATATGTTAGCTTCAAGTAGCCTGTCAGACCTGTCAGACAAAATTTTAACAAAAAGCGTAAAAAAAGCATTAGTAATATAGTCATACCTGTCATACTCATATCGGTCCCAGAATATTAACTCAAATTTTAACAAAAAGCATAAGAAAAGCATTAGTAATAAGAAAAGCATCATGGGATAAGATAAAATTAAAGTGACAGACCCGCTAGTGTACCCAATTTGAACACGTCAGCAAAGAAAACCACGTGGCATCCACTTGGCATCCACTTGATTCCGTACTTAAAGTTATGATTTCATCCATCATCGAATGTAGGGACCTTTACACTGCAAGCAACAACCCACACGTAACTGTTTCTTTTTCCCAACCCCACGTTACGCCGTCATTAACGTCACAAACTCCCGTCAATCTTCCGTCTCCTTGGAGCATTTTCTCTGCTTCGCTTCACGACTTCAATCTCTGAAGTAGAGAAGCTCTTTATGAATGATTGTATTTTTTAGGGTCTTCAGATTTGGAGCGTTTCTAGTAGCGAAATGAAGTTCTAGTGACTGTTCTTGGGGTTTTGGATTTATGGCGATTAGAGGCGTCGATTTCAAGTGGTAAGTTCTAATCTTTTCCCGCTTTCTATACATATATGCGAATCTATCTACATGAAGTGTTCTCTATGAGAGTTTATTGGTGGTTCTTGTGTGGGATTTTATGTTTTCTTTATGATTTTGAGAATTGGATTCTCTGCAGGTACGATGGTTTCTTTTTGTCCATGCTGGCAACAAGCGTGTATCCTTTCTCTTTGGGAAATTTTGCCTAAAGTTCACTTTTTTTTCTGAGTTTGGTTCATTTAGTTCCTCTTTTATAGAGTTTGGACTAGTCCTTAGTGTTCCTCATTTTAGTTGACTAGGATCTTGTTAATCGATAGTAGGGGGAGAGTTACGGCTTCTTTGGTCATTTCTTTAACAATTTTGGTTGCAGAATCATTGTTGCTATCAATTGGAAGCGTTACCATCTTTGTACATACCCATTGCACATATGGATCGTGGTTAGTTGGTCTCTTTCTGTGTGTTCTATTTGAGCTTTTTGTAACTGTTATAGATTAGTGAGTATATGCAATTTGGATTTAATGATCTGGAAACTCTTGCGTTGCTATAGGTTGATTACACTACAGTGTTTGTATTTCGCCTGTTGATGTTCATAGATAATGGACTCGCCGCTGGAATGGGTTTGTAAGTCTTTCATCTGTGTAGTTGAATCTTTAGTTTCTAGTTGAATCTTTATTTTCTTTGGATCTTTAAATCAATTTCCATCATATTTGATGTTTTGTCTGAATACTGATTTGCATTCTGTTTGATAGAGTATTCGCAGATCATAATTGATAAACAAGTCCTTCTTGCAATTGTTTACCTCTTTTACACACTTCAGGGATTTTGGCTGGCAGCAAAGATATGCCCGTTTTTGCGGAAGAGTAGTAGTTCTTTCTATACTGTCCGTGTTACTCTATCCGTTTCTCTGGGCATGGACCATTATTGGTTCACTCTGGTTTACAAGTGCAAGAAACTGTGTAAGTCCCTAATGTTTTGACTTTCCCTCTTATTCCTAGTATTCAGGCAACCCCATTTATGAAAGTGATTTATTTTTCCTCTTGCAGTTGCCAGTAGAAGGTCAGAAATGGGGTTTTCTAATTTGGTTACTTTTTAGCTACTGTGGACTGCTCTGTATTGCTTGCATGTCTGTTGGAAAGGTTAGTGAATTTCTTGTCCTTGTGTGATTACTTTCTTTAGCTCAAATATATTCGAGCAGTGAAGCTGTCATTTTCATTTTTATGTTGCATTTATGCATTGAGCCCAAATATTTAATGCCATTGCTGATGTTACTTTCCATTTCAATTATTCTTCTTGTTGACACCTTTAATATCAAATCTTTCAGTGGCTCACTCGAAGACAGGCTCACCTATTACGTGCTCAGCAGGGAATTCCTGTTTCAGAATATGGGGTAGCTCTTCATGCATCTTAAGTATTGAAATTTATCATTTCTCTTTGAAGGTCTGAATTGATATTGTTCGGTTGAATATAAATCAGGTACTGGTGGATATGGTCCAGGTACCAGATTGGGCATTTGAAGCTGCACGCCAAGAAATGAGAGGCATGGGCCAAGATCTAACTGCATACCATCCTGGACTTTATTTGACTCCTGCACAGGTAAAACACTAAAGCAAGAGTGAAGAAGGGGGGGAGAGAGAGAGTCCTTGTAATGTTCTATATTGGAAGTACTTCCCTTCATTTTCTAGTTTTAGTGCCAAATTTTCTGATGGCCTCCCTTGTGTATTCTCAGAGAGAAGCTGTTGAGGCACTCATTCAGGAACTTCCCAAGTTTAGGTTAAAGGCTGTTCCAACCGATTGCAGTGAATGCCCTATCTGCCTGGAAGAGTTTCATGTGGGGAATGAGGTGAATTCCTTTTCTTATTCATCTTTTTTCCTTCTAGATTCTGTAATTCTGTAAATTAGAACTTTTTTTCATGCGTATTAGTTATCACTGTTTGTGTTGTTTGGCCCCACCTAAAGCTGGATGCAATATGAATTGAGAAAATTGTTAAAAATCCTTCATGCGATTTGGACAGTTGAGTAGAGTTTTAGAGCTCTCTTGGTGATGCAGTTGCTTGTCTTGGAGAAAATTAAATAGAGAAAAGTGTCAGAGGGTGCACTTACCTTCATCTACAAGTGCAAGAATTTTAATTTTGTTTTGTGATGTCATTTAAGTCTGTTATTGGTAATCATGCAGGTTCGAGGCCTCCCTTGTGCACATAACTTCCATGTTGAGTGCATTGATGAATGGCTTAGACTGAATGTGAAATGTCCACGCTGCCGATGCTCAGTTTTTCCTGACCTTGATCTTAGTGCTTTATCCAATATTCGTGCTGATTCTGAACGATCTTCTGCAACAGTTGTTACAACTACTCGCTATATAAGGACTGAACCTCCCAGTCAGAGATATTTGTTGAGATTACATGGTCTGCTTCGCCTAGTCCACACAGGGAATGCTGGGTCTCCAATTGACGCAAACATGGATTTAGAAAGTGCTGAAAATGGAGTTGCAGTTGTGTCAAATAGAGAATTGACTGGTTTAGATCCGGTTCCTTCAGCTCATTGCATACTTATCGGCCATTTGACCTTGCCACAACACTAGTCTCTTGGATACTCGCATTATCTAGGACTTGTTTCTCACCTTCAGCCAAAATATAAGTGGTGACATTTGCTTAGGCTGCGCCTTGATGGCTGCACAAGTTGTCAACCTAAGGCGAATCCTTGTTCGAGTAATTAGCAGGTGGTGCATGATGGACATGGAAAGTAACAAATGATCCCTTCTCCCTTTATAAAAGGTGTAAGGATCTATACCAATGGTGAACTTGTGCCAATTCACTGTGTCATAAGAAAAAGGAAACTTGGAATTTCGAAACATCAATTAGTGGTGCTAGACAAATGAGTCAAAAATGAATATATTCGTTGGAGGAATTTGCACTAGGGAGAAGTGAATCTCTCTCACTTCTTGGAACTTTTTGATTCTCAGTTAAATGATTTGCATTTACTGGAGGAATCCCTCTTTGGATCTGAGAATCGTTGTTTATTGGTCAATAGTTGTCATTACTTTGGGGGGCTGGCATGGGCTCTCTGATTTAGCAGTTTGTACATCAATGAAAGCTGAATAACACGGGTTAAAATGAAAGCTCTCTTAGCAGGGCTATGATAAACTGAAAACAGGAAATTGTGCGTTTACTTGTGGACTCTTTTACAGTAGGGCAGAGTCTGCTTAAGAGGATTGAGTCTATTTCTGTGATTTGGTAAAGCTGCTTATCTTGTTATTAACAGAATGTTCTTCTTATTATGTTTTGAAGTCTGGAATTTGAGGTAATAAAGGGTAACGAGTATTGAAATTTGGAAACCAGAACAGAACAGTAAAAGAACAAGTCCGTCCAAGCTTATCCCATCTATTTCCTTTCCGCAGGTACAGATGTAAATTGTGCAGCGTTCTTCTAAGAATAGCCTTTGGCCACTCATTTAAACTAAAATATTTTAAATGGAAAATTATGCACCTTGTACTTTGCTCCCACTTGCATATGATTAAAGCCACTAATTTTCTTTTTGTGTTACTTTTGAACCTGTCGCTTTAAGGTTACGGTGAATGTCAAGTTACCTACCTTGAAACTGAACCGATAACTTAGAGTCAATTTCTAGAACACAGTCTCTTATAGTTGAATCCAAATGTTTCTTCCCTTGGTTGACGTTGACCGTTACAAAAATGTTAATAAGTGGGGCCCTACCTTTTTTTAATATTATCTCTATATGTTATTTCACATATATAATTGCAAGCTTATCTTGTTGAGCTCCTCAGGGCCTGTCCTCGCAACTCACACACAACTCCATTCTCGAAGACACAAAAAACACACAAAACCCGCACTAAGAAATTAGAATAAAAAAAGGTGACACAGACTTTGTGAGAGAGATAAGAACTCAGAAGAGGAAGAGATGGTGGTGGGAAATGTATGGGGATTGGGCCAAGTATCAACGACAACAACAACACTTCCCCAATTGAGACCCTTCTGTTGTATAGATTTCTCAGCCAAGAAATCTACCAATTTCAGCTTTATTTTCAACTGGGGTTGCGGTGTTCTTCACAACAGAACCAGTTCGAAGATTTCGTTGTCTTCCAATTATAATAGAATCCGAAAGAGCTCAGATTTGTGTTTCCGTCGTTGCAGTAACGATAATAGCGATAATAGTGGCACTGCTTGTTCTTCTTTGGAGTGGGACTGGAATAGATGGAGTCGCCATTTTTCTGAGATTGCGCAAGTTGAGAGCTTTGCCTCTGTTCTAAGGGTACTCCCTTTTTTTGTTTTTGTTTTAAATTGCCCTTTTGGGTGTCTGTTGTTTTCTGAGTTGGGTTGTGGGTTCCTTAGGATTTTCTTGTAGAGGTTGGCTGCTTGCCTAATAACTATTTTCCTTTTTTTTGGGGGGTGCTTAATACATATCATATATTATATTTGTATTCACTAATCACTATGTTCTTCTTTTGAAAGAGCTTAATTTACCTTAACTGCTGTCTTATTGACTAAATTGCTGAGTCATATTGTAGAAGACTATATGTAATAGTTATCCCGTTCTATTCCCTTTGACTTCTTTAGTTTGGTTTTAGGGTGTTTTAGCTTCTGTTCCCCTCTGGGGGTTGAATTTCCCTTACCAATATTGCAGAACAGTCTAAAAGTGACGCCAACCAATGGCAATTGTCTTCTGAAATACGACTATGAGATAATTGTTGATGTTACTATAGTTATTGTATGCCTCCCAAAATGTTTCCTTTCAATTTGTTGATTCAACTAAGTCCCTGATTTTCTTCGGATTGGCTAGGATGCACTTTGAAATCTTTGCTTGAAAACCAAGGTATGGCTGCCTTTGGTAAAGGGTGTTGTTTGTTTGTCTGCCATTAGCAATGACATCATATCATACATTTGGCATTGGCTGCCTGTTAGTTCATAATTGGAATAGATGGTTTAAAATTTTTTCAAAATTTATGTAGTTGAGCCTTTTTATCTCAACAAAGGATTGGAATTGGAATTATTTCCCTCGTGTTTGGAGCTCTCTCTCTTTCTCTCTCTGTGGTTTTACCATTTAATTTTTGAAAATTGAGTAAAGCCTTTCATTAGAGTTAAGAAGGGTACATTCTCGTTGAACTTAACCTAAGATTCAAGAATCTCTTGCCCTAGTTGCTTAGGATTAGATGTAGAAAAGCAATCTGTTCACCCAAATACAAGAGTGATTTTGTTTCAAATGTTCTAAATGAGAACTTTTAAATTATTTATTTATCTGTGCTAACTGAATGTCATTATTGGCAGTTTCAACTTGAAGATGCAATTGAGAAGGAAGACTTCCTAGAAGCAGCAAAGTTAAAAGTCGCAATTGCAGAAGCTACCTCAAAGGATACAGTCGCTGTTATAATGTCTGAGCTGAAGGTTAGAATACGATATGGTACATATTGTCAAAGGAGACAATACGAGTTCTTTGAATATGAACTGTCATGCATAAATTTGGTTCTAATATTATCTTTGTTTCATCCGCAGAATGCAGTAGAGGAAGAGAGATATCATGATGCTTCAAGATTGTGTAAATATACTGGAAGTGGTTTGGTAACTATAGACTCTACTTACATTTTTTGCCAGCTATTTTATATCATGCTACTAATCAGTTTTTTGTTACTATATTAGTTGGCATCCTTGGCCAAGATTTTATTAAGGGATGTTCAAAATAACACAAGATGAGGACTGAATCTTAAAAGATAAATTTCTAATAATTGAGTGTTATGCTTAACTTATTCATGCTGCTCCTAGAATTCACCAACTTCTTAACTTTAAGTAGTATTGTGGGAATACCAATTTCGTAAGTACTTTTATACTTCACAAGTTGTGTATGACTGTTCACATTGGTAGTGTAAGCAAGGTCCTTATTTGATTATGAGTCTCAAACTTTGTAACATTCTCATAGTAATGAATTCAGTGTAAACTAATTTTAAGTTTAAACTGCTGTATGGTAATATCACCTAAACTGCCGTAAAGTTGACCAAAATGCTTTGTTTGTAATTACAGGTAGGCTGGTGGGTGGGTTACTCAAGTGATTCTGATGATCCCTTTGGCAAACTGGTACATATAACACCAGGTGTTGGCAGATTTGTCGGAAGGAGTTACAGTCCAAGGTAATTGAATTGTTTTAAATGTAATTGATCTTTGCTGCTGAAAGGTATCATGATAAATGCTTTGTGGCAGGCAGTTGGTCACTACATCTCCTGGCACTCCATTATTTGAAATTTTTGTTGTCAAAGATGCAGATGGAAGATATGTTATGCAGGTAAGCAGGATTGTTCCTTTTAGGTTGTAGCCATCGAGGATTTCTAGCTTCATTCTTTTGGTTCATCATTTTTGATGGAAACCAAATTTATGACTGTGGAAACCTGTTAGTTTCAAATGGATAGAAAATTCTGTACCTGTTTTGTGTGCAGTTGGAACTTGAACTTTTAGTGACAATTCAGATCCTGTGAAATTTCAAAGTAAAGGTTTGATAAAGGAGGCATAGAAAAGTCTCCTCCTTCATTGTAGTTCATACTGTTGTGTGGTGTACAATGGAAAAGAAGGAATTGAAGGTTTGGTAGAGCGTAATATGGTTTAGCTTTTCTCTATTTGTCAATCTTATGATGTTAAAATTACGTCCTTTTTAGTATAAATTGTCATCTAGCAGTTCTTTTTGCGTTGTGATGTGTAATGATATTGCATCTCGGCACAGGTAGTATGCCTGCAGAAACCTAAAGGAAGTTCAACAAGCCACACGAGTTCCCCTACTGAATCTGCTAAAGGCAAATCCCCATCTGAAGTTGAAAACGATTCTGTGGTAGATGTTCAGGAAAATGAAGGTAAAGATGATGGAAATGAGGAGAAGGGCATACATCTTGAGGGGGCAACTGAAGAAGGAATAAAAAGTGTGATCAATTTCCTTAAAGAAAAAATTCCTGGTTTGAAAGTAAAAGTCATGAATGTTAATGCCACAGGGGAGGTGATGGAGGATAGTGAATCTGTGAAGCAGTTGATGCATGAAGATGATGAGAAGTCTGTTTCTAGTGAGAATGCTGAAGATGAAGATAAGGTGGAAGAGGTTCAAAATGATGGTGTTTCACTGGCTGGTGATGGTGATTCCTCTGAAAGTGGAAAAGATTTAGATATGAAGCTTTTTATTGGTGGTGTTGTACATAATAAAGAAGATAATACTATTAAAGAAGACTATGTGCGTCTTCCAGCTGAAATTAAAGATGTGGAGAAAGATTCTTTTGTATTACATGTTCCAGGAAGAAGCCAAGATGATGACAGTCGAGAAAGTAGAGCTGCTAAGCTGAAAATGGCAGGAATAGCTGCTAAAGGGGTTTCTGAACTTATGCCTCCTGAGGTTGTTAAGGCATTTTGGGGCTCAGACAAAGTTTCATCAAAGGTAAGATGCACCAATTGAGAAAGTTAATTTTAGACAGAATGCATTATGCTTCAGTGTTGACCTTTGAAGTTGTATTGGGAGAATGCTTTTAGCTTACTATGATAATTAATTCCCCAAATTTCGTGTCAAACAAAACCAGTGCGGGTTTTTCAATTTTCAGTCACAATTCTGGAACTTTTTCTACTCTTTAGCCTTTAATGATAAGATCATGTCCACATATTTTTGTGATTATTAAGAGTTGAACAGCTATTTCTTCATGTAATTGCAACTCTTTAGAGGTCATATTCAAATTATTAGCAATCCAAGCAAAATATTATATGGCTGAAGGATTAAGGTATAGGAACTCTGTGGATCCTGAATGTTCTTAGTTTATAGTCATGTCTTCCTCCTTTCCATGACTTTAATGTAGCATCTTATATTCTGCTATTTCAGTGTTTTCACGAGAAGTTGATTGATGTAATAATTGCTTGAAATTTCTACTTGCTAAGAAATTGATTCCTGTTGTAATTCTTTTTCTAGGTTTCCAGAAATGTGCGGGAAATTGTTAAACTTGCTGTTAGTCAGGCTCAGAGACGAAGCAGCTTGTCGGAATATACTACATTCAATAGAATTACTACAAGTAACAACAGTTTAGATCCATTTGAGGGTAAATCTCCCTATATTCCTCATTCCTTCTCGTCCTTTTTTGTCTCTCTATGTGTATGCCATTTATGTGTTTGCATAATGTGCTGGTAGTGCAGGCCTCTATGTTGGTGCTTTTGGCCCTTATGGAATTGAAGTAGTGCAATTGAGGCGAAAATATGGTCATTGGAATGGTCTTGGAGACAAGTCTTCAGATGTGGAGTTCTTCGAGTATGTTGAGGCAGTAAAACTAACTGGGGATCTTAATGTCCCTGCTGGTCAGGTTTGCATCCTTCCAAACCTCTTTCTACCGTGCAGTTGCATTCAAAAATTGATGGGCAGTTGGACATTCAGGTGACGTTTCGTGCCAAAATTGGGAAAGGAAGTCGAATTCCAAATGTTGGAATGTACCCAGACGAATTAGGAATGGTAATTTTACTTGCATATTGATCTCTAACTCTACCACCCTGTGCTTTTTCTGCTAGGATATACCTATTAGAATATTAAATTAAAAGAAAAATAGGGTTGCATGTGGATTCAATTCATTTACATAAATTACAAATATGTCTAGGGCGTATTGATTTGGTGAATGCAGAGGTTTATAAAAATCCTGTATGTCTAGGTTGCAAGATACAAAGGTGAAGGAAGAATTGCAGAACTTGGGTTTCGCAACCCACAGTGGGTTGAAGGTGAACTTCTGCAACTAAATGGGAAGGTAAAAATTTAGATGTGGAATTTTGTAGCGGTAGGCTTTATTCTTGCTGCTAACCTCAATTGGAGTTGTCATTATTCCGTCTATAGGGTATGGGATCTTTTGTGAAAGGAGCAGGTGCGGATCTTGGTTTCCTTTATGTTGTCCCAGATCAAAGTTTCCTTCTGCTGTTCAACCGGTTGAGGCTTCCAGAGTAAACCACTTTTGTCGGCATCTGATACTGATACTGACACTGACACTGACACTGAGGCAGTGTTTTTTGAGAAATTACAGGAGCTTCATCCTTCCACTCATCTGGCAACAACAGAGAACAAGGTCTGCCTACTTTTGTTTTGAGGGGCATTTTTCCTTGTATGCCCTTTCAAGTTCTTTCTATATAGCATGTAAATCATCTTTTTGCTGACTAGTTAAACATATGAACAATAATTATAGTGAAAACCTTCATCTGTAGTTACACTTTAAAATTGGGTAAGCATTAAAATGTTGCATTCCAGCCTAGTTTTAGTTTTGAGGGAAGGAAGAGACTGATGTGTTGGACGAGACCTTTTGATATAGTAAATAAAATAAGAGGCTGACGGGTGTAATAATTCCTTATCTACTTGCTTAACGATTACACGGTGTAAACCGACAGAAGGTTTATCAGATAGAAGTCTTTAACAATTTGGAATTAGAGTTAGGCCGAGGCCCGAGGGGGCATGTTCACTAGACTTGAGACGCCTTGAAAATAAATATACAACAATGCAGGAAGCATTCAAGAATTGAAAGAGTGGAAGATTCAGTTTCATCAGTAAACGAAGCAGAGGATATAGGCATATAGAAGTTGGATGAAGATGACAGAAGGGTGCCGGACGATAGTAGGTTGGCTCACGACACATCTCTCAGTATCATATTCCAATCTTGGAAAATTGAGTTTCTAATCTTTAGACGAGACGACTTGAGAACTTATATCTGAAATTTGGAAAAACCAGTTCAAGGTAAGAATTATTTATATGCATCTTGAAAGCAATGTTACAAAAACAGCATGGGTATGTAGTGGTACTGACCTGGTATTGCTTTGGGTAATTTTTAAATATAAAATAGTTTTGAATTTTTTTAATTGTAAAATAGTTCTTTAATATATTATAATACATAATTTTACATTAACCATTTCTTTAAAAATCATAATACTAGAAATTTAAAATAACAACAATTTATTTATTTTTATTAATATTACTTTTCAGATATAAATAATAACTACAATTAACGTGAAAACATTATTTAATCATCAT
>JANKYE010000009.1:27899617-27916244 GCA_032467995.1 Erythroxylum dillonii
GCGGGAGTGGGGTGTTACAACAGTGGAGCTGTCGTTGTAGGCTGAGGCTTTAGAAGCGCGGGCCTTGGGCTGGACCGTTGTTGGCCCGCGGGAGGAGGGCCCGTGACCAGACAGTTTTCTTTAACAAACCAGTCGGCAAAATCGGCCACTTTATTACATAACCGACTAGTTTTTATTTATAAGGGTTATAAATATAAATCAGACCAAAAATTAGACCTATTTATATTAATTTCAGTTAGACCAGTCAGTTCATTCTAGTTTTTAAAACATTAATCTTAAGCACTAAATTGTTTCTAAATTTAAAGAAAAACTTTCTTCAAATTTGATTAATGTCTGGTCCAGTTTTTAATACATTAATCTTAAGCATTAGATTGTTTCTAAATTTAAAGAAAAACTCTAAAAAATTTGATTATGCTCTTCTTTAACTAGTGGGTTACTAGCTATAAGAAATTACATCAATTATTTTAAAATTATTGTTGACATAATATGCAAACTTCTATTTAAAGAAGGATTCCAGTATAGAGATTTAGTTCAAGTAAATTAAAGAAGACATACCAGTAGAACTCTTTCCTTGACATATCATTAGAATTCTTTCCTACTTTTATATTAGCAAATTAGCTATAAAAAATGTTATTTTAGTTGATTCTTTCGCATTTAAAGATGACCTAATTTTATCTTTAGATAAAAATATTGTTATTAAAATGCTTTCAATTCTTCAAACTATTTAAAATATGAAGAAACATGATGATGAAAGTCACTAGCATTGATGACAAAAATCTAAGATTTCTTCTAAAAATCTCTCAAAACAATGATATCTTGATGGAGATTCAAAATGGGATTTGGTAGAAGTCTTTAACAAGTTTTCATCACCTCAAGAATACAAACTTCTTAAAATTGAAAAGCATTAAAAAAAATCCCTTACAAAGGATAATAAAAAATCACTAAGAAGATATGGATTCTCAATTTCAACACTTAGATACCTTCGAGATCTATAATGTAATACTTTGAAAAAGACTTTCCACCATTTAAGGCTCATACGAAAGATAATTTTCAACATTAGCCTAAAAGCCCATCACTAGCCTCTATGTCCTTTGATAAACGATTATTGTCTACATTTATATACCTATATTTAGTGTGTTTTGCTTATTGTTTACGATTTTTATAGTATTTTTGGTATTTAATTTGCTTCAAGTGTATTTTTTAAGTAATAATTGCCTTCATAAACTAAGAGGATATGTATTTGGGTGAAACTGTAACATGGAATGGAAGAATCGGAATAATTGTGAACTTAAACGGTCATGTATAGTGACCATATAAGTCACTATAAACATTTAAAGCTTTAAAGACAATTCTTGCTTGTGTGGAGTTACACGTGCAACATACACAACTATGTATGATGCCTGTGTAAGTCTTTATAACCATGTAAAGTTTATAATTGAGGTATTTTTAAAGAGATGTGATCACTTACATGTTCATGTAAGCGTCCGTGTGTATCCCAAGAACTTAGTTTGTTGATATATAAGGATATTAAGAAGACTCATGAAAAAAAGGTAGATTAGAAGCAATTGAATTCCTCTGAGAGAGGCAACTAGAGTCGTCAGATACATTTGAAAAGGAAGAGTAAAAACACATAAATAGGTTGCATACAATAAAGAAGAAGATCAAAAAGTGGAAGCATCAAGTTAATCTAGCGTTCTAAAATTTCCAGATCAAGGCTTCCAAGTAGATTCATTATTTTCTTATTCTAGTGATAACATTAATATCTTAATGACTCCATATCAAGTATCTCAATATACTTATCCACTAACACAAATTTTGAAAAAAAAATTCTTACCTTAGTTATGCAACTAAGCTAAAGATGTCTAACAAATAAAAGAAATGATAAACATTTTGGCAACTCATAAGTTTCCCTCTAAAGGTAAAATAATGATTGATGCAAGTGAAAAATATTAGGAAACTATCATTTAGAAGAGAAAGAAGAAAAAAATTAAATATATATACACATAAATGTATTGATTTAAAGGCTTAGAGATATATTATCACTCAACTTATAAAGAGATTATAACTATAAGGTGTAAAAACTAGAGCTTCATCTGGCAAGGCAAAACCTTTAGATTGAAATGAACATATCATCTTCTCTAAATATACTATTGTTCAATCAAAGAACGACCATTCCATTTAATTGTTGGTATGGGCTAAATGATTTGTTAAATTTATCTTTTATTTTAAGTATATAAAGGGGCATAATAACATCTTTTGTATATGCTTTCCAAGCTTTCAAACATCTTACCTCCTCCCAAATCATCCTAGTTATCAAATAATATGACTACTCCCATATATAACATTTAAAAACACTTACTTTTAAGCACTCCAACTATGGTACAAATAAACTCTCTTGCCTTTTAAACTTAATTACAAAATTTCCATTACCAATTCTTAAGCATCTAAAAAAGTTGGTCCCACTGAACCTATCCCATCAATAATTATTCATTCTCTTAACTTTTGCTCATCTTTTTCAACATTCTTAATCCCAATAACTTTGCAAAAATAACATTATATTTCCTCTAGTATTTATTCATATTAGGATTATTGCATTATACCTTAATATTTTTATAACATTCCAACAACTCTTAATCCTTTTAAACACAACCTTTGATGCCTTTTTCAAAATTCCTTCTGTGGTTCAATCTAATAAAGAATCACTGGGAAAAGAATTTTTTATAAGTTTGTAAGGTGTCCTATCCAAACTTATGTATATGTATATACCGATAATTTAGTTACCGCTCCATATAATCCCTGTATGGTTTTGTTCTTTCATCACTCTATTCTAAGAACCTCGATCCTCTGTGCTCACTTTAAATGACATCTTTACAAAAATCTCCCTTTCAATCTTATTATCTTAATTCATGAAATTTTTTATAAATATTGGAAGTTTCAATCCGTACAATTCACTAATAACTATATTTTTCAAAACTACATTATTATCTTTGATGGTTGACAATATAACCTTATTGACTATGTTGCTAAATTAGATCTGGATTATGAAATTTGGATAGACCATTGTAAAAAAAATTTTATTACTTTTAGCTTATAAGTTCTTATTTTAATTCTTTTAAGTTCTATGACTCTCAAGACCCAATTGAAGTTGCTATCAACTGAAGAAGAATAGACCAATCATTGAGTTTATACACTCACTAACTAATTATGGATACTTGTCACTAACACACAAGGAAAACCTTTAATAAAAATGTTGAACAAAATTTTGAATAAATCAATATATTCTTCACTTATATAATTTAAGATAAAAATAACAAAAAGGAACTAAAGATCTTAAACTAAAAAATTGAGTTAGTTGTAAAACAGAAAAGGTGTTAGGCTCGCCGTTTCACCACATAAAGGATTACTTAAGTCTTAAAAGAGTTTTACAAATTTAAAGAATTAAAAAATAAAAGTAGGTCTAAATAATAATAAAAATTAAAACTTTTTAATTAACATATATGTTTAAATGTCTAGAACTTTATGGGTTTGCATAAGTACTAAAATTAAATGGAGATGGCTAGAGCTATGTCATTAGTCTTACAAGGATATTTTATTTTTAATTAATTTTAAAATAAAATTTGAAAAGATTATAATTGACTTGAATTTAGGGTAAAGAAAGAATTAAATTTTGTTTAACAATAAAAAGGAAATTATATTGATTAAAAGAAAGGGTGATATCTATATAAAAAAGTGTAACTCTTTATTTATAAAGTGAAATTAATTTTAAAATAAAATTACCCATTAAACTATGAATATAATTGGAAAACATATTGATTTTATAAAAAATATGCTTAAGAAAAAAGAAACAAACTGGACCTAAATTAAATAGGCCTAACTATTTAAAGAAGAAGTCAATTTAGAGCCTAAATTTAGGCATTTAGGCTTAATATGTTCTATCTTGAAAGGAAATATCGACTAGGTAAATTGCAATTTGGGTTTGATTGGTTTCTTAGGCATTTTATGGGATTAAGTGAACTAATCCTTTTATTTGAAATTCCAATTAGGCCTTATTATTTTACTAAGTAACTTTTTAAGTCATTTTATTATAAGTATCAATATTTAATTCTCTCTCTTTTACATTCCTTTTATTTTATGCCAAACTTTGAGAAGTTATAAGATGATCCTATAATCTCAAACACGAGCATGTTCTAAGATGTGTTTATTGGTGTTAAGATTACGGTATCAAACATGGCCTAACTTTAAAATATTAATTAAATGATGTTTCTTTTCAATTTTAATTAGTCTTTGAATTATTTTTTGATTGGGAGTTATGCATGCTTCTTTTAGTAAAATTCAAATTTATCAAATAATTCTTCTTTGTAGCGTTCGAATACTTGTTAAATTTAGTTTTTGATTCCTTATAATCAATAGATCAATCTCTTTATACATCTATTTTAACTTTCTTGGGGTCGATTCAAACTTGTTCTTGGGTTCTCTAGGGCATATTCCTAGGTGAGTTCATATCAGTTGGTATTAGAACTTGAATCTAAATCAAGTTTAGTCATCTTTTAAATATATTATATTTCTTGTCTTATAGTTCACTTTCCTTTTAGTCCTATAATTCCTTTTATTGAGTCCGTTTCTTATTTATAAAGTGTCAAAAAATTCAATTTTTTAATAATCTTCTTATGTAGGATCCTTTTCTATTTATTCTTTTTTACTAGGGTTTCTTCTTTATTAAATTCCTTTATTTCATGCCTTTTATACTAGATTGTTTGTGTGGGTATAAAAATAAATGGTAAAAGGAAAGAGTGTGTAAGCAACATTAGTAGAGAAACAATAAAATTTAGGTGAAATAGGAGTGGATTGAATGGCATAATCTATAGAATCATGTGATGGATTTTTATCAAGATAAAGATGAAGAGGAAGGAAAGGATGACAAGTTTATGCTTTATGCTTTGTAACAACCGTTTGAATTCATGAATATGATATTTGGTGAGACCAAAAATTAATTAGAGTTATTAGATACTATTATAGACAATTTACAAAAGGGATAATCACCATAAGTTCCTAATGTATGTTAGTAACAAAAGTGAGTTCTCCAAGATTATTTCATTGATGATGAATATGGATATGTCTTATATAATGCATTCCAACAATTATGAAACGATATGTGTAGAATGCACATCAAGTTGAATGGTAAGATAGAGACCCTGGAAGGGAACTTGGCAACATGTTAAACTTAGTAACATTAAAATGAAAATCCCTTCATTGTAAATTAGAAATGACATTGCGACCTACTTTGAGTGGGAAAAAAGATAGAGATAATTTTTTACTACTACCATTATATTGAAGAGAAAAGGTACACTCACTATTATTAAGTTTACTACCTATATCATTATTTAGTGGGATTGTCTTATAGTAAATAAGCGAAAGAACTATGAGGAGCCTATTAATAATTACGAGGATACGAAAGCAATTATGAGGAGTCAATTTATCCCTCATCAATACTCAGGAAATTGTTTTAGAAATTACAAGGTGTCACTCAAGGATCAAATAATATTAAGGACTACCACAAAGATATGGAAACTTCCACAATTAAAATTAAAAGAACATAAACCTGATTAGTTTTGGATAAAAGAATTAGATCATCTGAAAAGTAAAAATTAGTGATCCTCAACTTCTTTCATCTAGAATGAAATTTGAAATGTTTGATTCTCCCCACAATTCTACTAAGAGTTTTGTTGAACACCTCTATTACTAGAGCAAGAAATAAGGTGAGATTGGATCACCTTAGCAAATTCCTTCACAACTCTTAAATAACTTACAAGGTTATCTATTCACCAGGACTTTAAAGGAAGAAGTAGAAATTGATTGTGAAATCCATTGTATCAATATATCAGGAAATTCCAAAGCATGTGTTTAAAATGAAATTCCAATCCACACTATCATAGGTTTTTTCAAGTGCACTTGTAGCAAGCAATTCTTGCTACTCCTCTTTTGGGCATAAGTTTTACCAATTCTTGAAGTAGCAATATGTTATCCCTCGTGATCCTACTTGGAATGTAAGCCCATTATAACACATCAATATATTTGTGGAGACCAATTCAAATCTTTAAGCCTATATCTACAAAATAATCTTATACGCATTGTTGCAAAAAGAGATAGGTTGATAATTAGATAAAGAAGACAACTCACCAGTCTTAGGAATGAGAGTTATGAAGGTGTTATTAATCTATGGTAGAAACCTCCCTTTGTTAACGAATTCAAGAACAGCAGATGCATAGTGAGATTCCAAAATTTGTGGAAGAAGTAGGGGTTAAAGCCGTTAGGTCCAAGGGCTTTGTGGGTATTGAGAGATCTTAAATAAATCTCAATGTCTTATATGGCGATAGGCCTGCAAAGAGAGTCAACTTCTTGTGGAGTATTGCACTCTCTCATAATTTCTTTCAATAGTGCGCAAGAGGCTAGCATTGTAGGTGTGTGTATTAACTTACATAAGTAGTCATAAGAATCTTGCAATAATGAGGATTGAGTATCAAGATTTTGATTATTGAGTTGCAAGAAGACAATCTTGTTGTTACTACTTCTAGAAACCACAACTCTATGAAAATAGGCAGTGTTTTTATTAGCAAATTTCACCCATTACAATCTTGATCTTTGTATCATAAATGAGTGATCAAATAAGAGAGCTTTATCAAAATGTTGCAAAGTTATCCTTTCTTTAAGTAGAAGAGATTAAAAAAAAAAGGATTCACCTGAAGCTCAATTTGGATATTTTATAAAGCATCTCTGGTAGTCTTGAGAAGATGATGAGTATTTCTTGCATTAGACTAATAGAGGATCTTTAATTCCTTTTTTAAAAGCCCAATTTTCCTGCAATATATATATTGATGGGAATCCTCGATACTAGTGTTCAAGGCATTTAAAATAGCCCCATCAATTTCTGGTAAATTAATCAGGAAGTTATTAAATCTAAATGGGTGTAAAGAGTTGCTAGCAGACAAATAAGTCACAATGACAAAGTAACCTAAAAGACTATAATTTATGAAGTAGGAGAAGGTGTTTGGGAAGGTAAAGAATCAAGCATAATCCCTCAAACTCCTATCAAGCTTTTCCTAATCAAATTGACTCTAGTTTACTTATTGCACTCAATGTAAAAGCATACACCATATGGAATGTCAGTAAGCTAAATATCAACAAGGCATTTTCTTATATCCAAGTATAACTTGCCAATTGATCTAATACCATCTATTTCATTTGTGCTCAGAAAAGCATTAAAATCCTTATTGTTAGCCACTGTTTTGAGTTGATTCCACAGAAAAGTTCTCTAATATGTAATGTATTAAGCATAAATAAAAGAAACCACGATTGATTTACCTGAATCTTTGAACACCATTTCAAGATGTATTAATTAATCATATGAGATTTTAGAATAGACATTAACAGTAGATGAATTATATAGCACTACAATTCTGCCATTAGTGTGATGAGCATGAATAGATTTTTGGTTCCAATTCCTTGACAAAACATCGAGAAAGTTATAACTGAACTCCTTCATACGAGTCTTCAAAAGACTAGCAATCAGTGCTTTTTTCTAAGTTAGTAGACTATTGACCAAAAGCTTTTTAAGTGGGTAATTTCCTTTCCCTACCAGCGCCCCCACACCCCCCCCCCCCAATTATAGCCATGATTTTAATTCCACTCCTAGAGTTCTTTTCCACCTATTATATCTCTTTATAGTGACAAGTTGAAACTCTTGCTAATGTAACTTTGTCTGCTTTATGTGCTTTCTAAGATTTTCACACTCCTCTCTAGTTGTATCATCTGCGGTAGAAATAGGATCTTTATGCACAGGCTCATCGGGAACTTTTGCCATGGTCTCTAAATTACCAGCCTCACTGTTAGGTATGGTAATTATAACGTGCATTACATTAGTATTAATTAGTCCTATTACTTCTTAGCACTCACCAGTTTACAAGATCTTTCCATTTGGTTTCTATATTTTTGTAGAAGTAAGTTAGGGTTTCATACATTAGAGACCTTGATTTAATCGTTAAATGGCTCCATGTTCTCATCTAATTGAATTATAGGAATGGTTTCAGGTATATCAGACATAGATGTAACAAGTACATAGATTCTAGCAAATTGAATCCCCAATAGTTGCTTGTTCCATGCATATAGATTTTCCTATAAAGCTTATAATGTGACATAAACCAATTATGGTCCAATACTCCAAGGGAACTTCATATATATATACCCAATTTGTTATATGTTCCTGCTTGATATTACCCATCCTCATTCGAGGCCTCTAGGTCTGTAGGAGAAGAGGTTTATTGTTGACATTCCATGGACCTTCTTGCAATACTTTCTTATCATCAGCAGCATATAATCTGAATAAAAACAAATCCTTACTGTTAATGAGTACATCCAAAAGTCTATGAACCTTCTAGTTATGCATAGCCCACTATTGCATCACCGAAAAAGCCACCTTCTTGTCAAGGAAAAAGCCAAGAAGTGTGGAATTACATTTGCTAGCTCTAGCTTTAAGTACATCCAAAGGAAGGGACACAATTCTAGTTTTAAAGGAAGCATTGGGAGGGCAGAAATTGAGTTTAAGTTTGGAGCAAAAATCCTTAGCAACCTGAACCCAAGTCTTCTTGAAAGGGTGAGTGTCAGTAGAAACATTCAAGGGAGCTAGGATAGTGTCAGGAGAAAAGGAATTAGAAGGTTGAGAGGTTGAAATTAGGGGTGGAAAGTTAATGACTAATGGATAAAGAGTAGGCAAGTAGGTTAAAGGGAAACAAAAGAAAACACAGTTGAAGGATAAACAAATGGATAGCTCGAAAAGATCGGAGGCTGAGAGAGATGATTCCACGCACCCGGCTACCGTTGGGCACACAGCAAAGAAGGTGCGCATCAGGGCTCGAGATGAGAATCCACCACCCATACCACAACCCAAAAGCTACAATGCTGTTGTCACAGGACCATTTCCTATTCCCGAGGTTGATGAACTTACCTAGCCGGAAGAGATTCCGTCGGAAGTAAAAGAGGGAGATCTTACTTTCGTTGTCGGTACCTATGGACAAGCCATTGAACTCTCTGAAACTTTTAAAAGCCGACTAGACAAGATCTGGGAGAAAGCTGTTATAGTTAAGCTATTAGGGAGGCGCATAGGGTATTGCCTGTTGAAGAACCGTCTGATCACTATGTGGAACTTGTCAGGGCCATTGAAGGTGATAGACCTTGAAAATGATTTTTTCCTTGTCAATCTACTGAACACTGAAGATTACCTGACTGCTCTTACCAAAGGACCGTGGGTCATTGTTAAACATGTGTTAGCGGTGAAACCCTAGACCCCTAATTTTCGTCCTTCACAAGGCAAAGTGGAAAAAGCTATGGTTTGGGTGCGTTTTTCGGACCTCCCTATCTCGAGGTACCATCCTGTTATCCTGCAAGCCATGGGAAATTTGATTGGGCGAACGGTGAAGATAGATACCAATACTCAACAGTCTCAGAGGGGGAAATTTGCAAGAGTAGCTGTTGAAATTGATTTATTAGCACCAGTAGTACCTAGAGTCGAACTAGAACGAGAAATAATATAGGTGGCTTATGAAGGACTACCACAGTTTTGTTTTACTTATGGAAGAGTTGGGCATGGCACAGAGGTTTGCCCACATAGGCCATTGCGCCTCACCAAGACACGGTTACCGTAGACAGCGAAAAGCTAAGGGGGCCACCGCAGTCACCAGCAAAACACAGACGGTAAGGGATGGGAAGCAGCCTGACTATGGACCATGGATCCAAGTACAGAGACATGGTCGACGGACCCTAGCACAACCACAAGGAAGCCAACGCTACACTGAGGATGCGCATATAGGACCAAGTGGCTCTCGCTTTTCCATGCTCTCGGGTACTGAGAATATCATTTGCAATCATGACAAATCTACTGAAAATGACCTTTACATGACTACTGCGACGAACAGACAGGCACGACTGGGAACAAAGGCTACGGGAACACGCCAGATTACAACCAAGCTTCCACCCAGTTCATTATCCAAAGGAAAAGAGGTAGTACATCAGACTCTACAAACGAACGACATGAATCTAAACCCTGTGGCCCCTGACGTCAACAGACCTCAACAGGAACCTATGCATGCTAAAAGCCTTCCACCACGTAACGCCCGACACCATATTGCCATTAACATTCCTTCTCATACTGACATAGTTTATCAAGATCCATCTTTCTAGCTACCCGCGGACGACGTGATGGAGTGTGAGAATCCCGCGACAGTGTTGGGGGCGGTGTAGGACTTTCCACACTAGCTCAAATCCCTCACTCGTCTTGCTTACAGCCGAAACCGCCAAACCCCAGACGTGAGAATGTTGGGTTGGCAGACATGGAAATGGTATTAGAAACACAACAGGAATCCTCTCCAGTAAGCAGAGAGAAGGACGTACCAGATTGTATTCTCGACGACAACAGTCCCACCTCTTTCTAAGTCCGGTGGACTCTTTCTTTCCCCTTTTGTTATGTCCATATTAACGTGGAATTGTCAAGGTGCGGGAGGGAAAGCACTCAAACCAGTTTTAGGACATTTTTTTCGGATCAACAACCCATTCATGGTGGTTCTGATGGAAACAAGAATCACTGGACATCGCGCTGACCTGTTCATCCGTCATTTGGGGTTTACGAAATCTTTCCGGGTAGAGGCGGAAGGATACTCGGGTGGCTTATGGATACTCTGGAGGGAGATAGTGGCCGCTCAGATACTCTTAGCTACCAGACAGTTTATACACCTTTCTGTTAACCATAATGGTACTACATTTCTCTTTACTGCAATATATGGAAGCCCACGATACCATTTTCAAAAATACCTATAGCAGGGACTGACGAAACTGAAGCAGGTGATTAAAGGGTCTTGGTTACTCGAAAGCGATTTCAACACTAAATTAGAAGCGGGTGACAAGCGAGGCAGATCAATCACGCGGCCCATAGTCAACAAAGGTTTTCAGGAGTGCATTTACAAAGGTCAACTTCTGGATCTTGGGTATTCGGGGTCGAGATTCACATGGAGGAAAGCCAATTATTTGCAAGACTGGATAAAGCGTTTGGCTCCAATGACTTGCAGACCTTATTTCCCAATACCGTCGTTCATCATCTACCATTTCTAAAATCAAATCGCCGACCTCTTTTAATCAGTTTTGGACATCAGCAACCTCGCTCCTACTCTTTGAGATCGTTCCGTTTTCAAGCCGTCTGGCTAGGTAATGCCACATTTCGCGCAGTCACACAACAATTTTGGGCACTGGATCAAAATGATTTCAGTGGTTCCTTGCGCAGATTTGCAAATCAACTTCGGACCTGGAATAGAGAGGAATTTGGCAACATCTTCCTCTGAAAACGTCGACTTCTATCTAGACTAGCAGGCATACAAAGAGCCCTTGAAGTTAGACACTCAGACTCCCTGACACAGTTGGAGGTTTTCTTCCGCAAAGAACTGGAACAAGTTTTATGTGAGGAAGAATTATTCCGACATCAACAATCGCGAGCCAAATGGCTAACTCATAGTGATCGAAATACGGCGTATTATCATGCCACTACAACGGCCAAAAGGCGACTCATCACAATCAATGCTCTAAGGGATAACACAGGTCAACTAATCTCGAACACCAATGCTTTGAGAAGTATGGCACAAGCTTACATGGATCAACTTTACACGGAGGAGGAGAGTTACCAGGCACAGATCCTGCCTAAGGGAGCATTCCCAGCTTTACATTCTACTGCTAAATTAAGTATGAGAGCTCCGATCCAGGTGTCAGAAGTGAAACAAGCCATCTTTGCTATAGAGGCAAATAAAGCACCTGGGATTGATGGTTTTCGTGCCATTTTCTTCCAAAAACAATGGGATATCGTAGGTCCTTCCATAGTCGACTATATCCAGAGAGTCTTCAGATTGGAAACATGGGACGCGGAGATCAACAAAACTATCCTTGTGTTACTTCCTAAACTCCCTTCACCTACGTACATTACACAATTTCGACCCATCAGTCTTTGTACGGTTATCTATAAAACCATTACGAAGATTGTGGTTAGCAGGTTACAACCGTATCTGTCTGATCTGGTTGCCCCCAATCAGTGTAGCTTAGTTCCAAATCGTCAGATCATGGATAACATCATCATAGCACAAGAAGTGATACATTCCACGTGGGAAAAAAAAAGGCAAGTCCGGTTTCATGGCTATAAAAGTAGATCTTGAAAAAGCATATGATTGATTAAGCTGGACGTTTATACACGAGACACTGGAGTTAGTGGGTATACCCAAATCACTCATATACATCATTTTGAAATGCATCACCACGGTTTCCATGCAAGTTAATTGGGAGGGTGGTTTATCGGAGTCCTTTACACCTACCCAGGGACTTCGCCAAGGAGACCCGCTTTCGCCGTATATATTTGTTCTATGCTTGGAGCGACTGGGACATATGATCCCCCAGGCCGTCGAGGCAGGACACTAGAAGCCTATCTCTTTGAGCAGACATGGTCCTCAGTTATCGCATCTATTCTTCGCGGATGACCTAATATTATTCGCCAAAATACACGACGATCAGGTGCGGTTCATTCAAGACACTACACAATTTCTGCCTCATATCGGGACAAAAAGTAAGTCGGGCCAAGACATAGTGTTTTTTTTCTAAAAATATCTCTAACTCTTTGGCTAATGTGGTTTGTCGATGTTTGGGTTTCCAGCATACACATGATCTGGGGAGGTATCTCGGGGTCCCTCTTATCCATGAGCGTTGCTCTAGACGGACCTACCAATATCTCATCGACAATGTGCAGAGGAATCCTAATGGCTGGAATGGAAAGCACCTTTCGCTGGCGGGTAAGGTTACCTTAATCCAATCGGTGCTATCTGCCTTACCCATCTACACAATGCAAACAGTTCGTCTCCCCCGACAATTATGCGACGATTTGGAGAAAATCATCCGTAGGTTCTTGTGGGGCGCAACTGAGGAACATAATAAGACCCGACTAGTCAGCTAGGACCAGGTGTTCAAGCTGAAGTTATCAGGGGGATTGGATTTGCGGAAATTACGAGTTTCTAATGATGCATTATTGTCAAAACTAGGTTGGTTACTAATCACCAAGCCTGATGCATTATGGGTTCGGGTTGTTAGTGCCAAATATAAGTTTGATCGCAATCATTTACCACTTTCCATTTCATCGACGGGTAGCTCTATGATCTGGCGCGGCATTGCTTTGGTATGGGGCTATGTACTCTGAGGTATTAAATGGGTGGTGGGCAATGGCGCAACTATTAAATTCTGGGAGGATGCATGGGTGCACGATGTTAGGCCCCTGCGACACAGTGCACTCCAACACATTCTGACAACTCTATCCAACCTTCCAATCAATTTCTTTACCGATACCAATGGTGGATGGAACTAGCAGCTTTTTCAGTCATTAATCCCCCATTCGATTTGCATGGCAATAGTAGGTGCCCTACCTCCTTCCTCTATGTTGGGCCCTAATCGGTTGATTTGGGGCGCTTCCCAAAATGGTTTATTTTCGACCAAGTCCGCTTATAATTTGATTGATGGACACATAGACACTGATAATGCCACCGTTTGGTCCACCATTTGGAAATGGGAGGGGCCTTCAAGGATCAAAACATTTCTTTGGTTATTGACTCAGGGTCGACTTCTCACTAACTACCAATGCCATTTACGACGATTAACCACCGATCCCACATGTTAGAGTTATGGCTTACCAGAAACCCTTTTGCATGTCTTTCGCGACGATTGTAAAGCTCGCACCTTTTGGCACTGTTTGTACTCCATTACAAACTCAACTAAATTTTTTGGCTCATCTATAACCACTTGGATATCAGGTAATTTACAACAACGCACACAAATACATGGGCTTCAAGAGTCGATGGTCTTTGGGACGGCTTGCTGGTTTTTATGGTATTGGCGAAATAAAACAATTTTCGACGCCCAATTCTCCTGGCCTATACACCCTCAGCAGCAAGTGCTCGCCTACGTCCAGTCCATAGAACAAGCCAAAGAAATAGTCGATAGAGCATTATCGCGCATAAGGTTGTGGATGGAAACCCTTGTGGGCTGGAGCAATCCTCCACCAAACTGGATACGAGTCAATACGGATGGTGTTGCAACTTCGTGGGCATCAGCTGGAGGAATCATTAGAGACAATTTGGGAGCTTGGCTAAGTGGTTTTGCACATAATATTGGCTACTGCACTGTCATTTCTGCCGAATTATGGGGGATATTCACAGGTCTCCAACGTGCATAGGACCTCGGTTTTAGGCAAGTGGAATTAGAAGTGGACTCCTTGCTAATTACCAACATGTTATTGTCCTCTGCCCCACAGCCCACCCGGGTTAACTCCCTGGTGCTGGGGATTCAGAACTTATTAGCCAGAGACTGGGTTGTGAAGATCCGACATGTCTACCGCCAAGCTAATTGGGTTGCGGATTGGTTAAACAACTATGTCCTTTCTTTTGACCTTGGCATTCACATCTTTCAGACCCCCCCTGTGGGTTGTCTGTCTATCCTCCTAGAGGATATTGCGGGTATTTCATTTCCCCGCCAAGTTATTTTTGATTAATGTATCTCCATTTCGACCCAAAAAAAAGTGAAGCAAACCAAACGTCCAAAGAAGATAGAATAGAGGTGTGAAAGAAGGAGCTTGAGGAAGAGGAAGTAAAATTAGCCGTGTAGAACCAAAAGAGTTCACGTTACTGTAGATTAATTAGAATTAATCTACAATAAAATGTGGATTACGCAGTGCTACACTTGCTCTCGTCCTTTTCACGGTGTTCGCTCACTCATAATGTTTCACTTATGCTCACGCTCATGACGTATCGTTAGACGCTCATGCTCACTGTGTTTCACTCATGCTTGCTCTTGTCACCCGTTGCTCCCTCAAAGTCAAGGTTGATTATTTGTCTTTTTATGTCGTTTGTAACTTTTATAAGCCTTTTTTTGTTACAATAAAGGGAAACTAAAAACTATCGCATAAAAGAAATTCCACAGACATCAGCCCATACAATCAAAGAGAGGGCGGCAAGAATATCCTCCCAAACCTGAAAATGAAAAGCAATGTCATGATCCAATTTAGCCAAACAATCTGCTGCAAAATTACCTTCACGAAGCACATGCCTAATAGAGCACCTCCAATTCCTAGCAAGTAATGCTTGAATATCCACAACCAAAACAGACAAGGGATGTGAAAAAGTAACACCACAAGTCACCATCCGTACGGCTTCCATGCTATCAGATTCGATAATGACTTGTCGAAAACCGTGATCCCATGCAAAAGTCAAACCATCTCGAATGGACCATAACTCCCCCACCAAGATAGTTGAAACACCAATTCAAAACGAGTATCCCCTAAGCCAACGACCAAAGGAATCACGCAACAACCCTCCACCACTAGTCAGCCCAGGATTAACAATAGAACTGCCATCACAATTCAACTTCACCCAACCAGAAGGCGGCACAGTCCAACTAATCCAATGTCGCACACCATGAAGCTTCAGTGTCAAAACAGAAGTCAGGGACACATCCAGTGCAACTTTAAAAACACAACCAGTCAACTTTGCTAAGGAAAGAAACTCCTTTTGAAAAGTCAATAGATTCCGAGCCTTCCACAACCACCAAATACCTGCCAGAAACCAATGTTCCCAGGCAAACCCAAAAGGACCTATAGTATGAGCATGCAAATTCAAAGCTAGCCAATCAACCAAATTCACCGCAGTAAAAAATTAACAGGAACATCCCCAACCGTTGCCACCATGCAACTGCACGCCGACAATCACGCAACAAATGCAAAGGAGACTCAGCATCTAAAAAACACACTCCACACAAATTAAAAGTAGCCAAACTCCGTGCAAACCGCAAAGAGTTTGTCGGAAGACATGAGTGCCCAAGTAACCACAAGAAATGTTTAAATTTCGGTGGACCAGCCACCTTCCACAACCAAGAAAAATAAGACGAAACAGAATCATTAGACACCTCTTCCGAAAGAAGTGCTTTATAAACTGCTCGAACCGAATATGCGTCATTTGAGAAAAAACTCCACGACATATTATCTTCCACCGAAGTAAACAAAGGCAAAGGAATTGCCCGAATAACCTCCCTGAAATGATCTGGAATAGCAGAACGTAAGCTCGAAAAATCCCAAGAACCATTAGTAATTATATGTGCCACCCGAAAATGTTCTTGCCCTACTGACAAGCCATCCGTATGATCCACTAAAGGACCTTCCGAACACCAATTATCAAACCAAAGACTAATCTGGGAGCCATCCCCAACCTTCCAAACCGAAAGAGGAAACAATAAATCAAAACTTTTAACTACCCCCTTCCATAAACTAGAAGCCGAACCCTTTGCAAAAAATGGAATAGACCCCCCATTACAATATTTACAATGTAAAACCTCTGCCCACAAAGTAGAATCATTCAAATATAACTTCCAACCCAACTTACCTAACAAAGTAACATTCATTAATCTAGAACTTTTGAAACCAAGATCCCCATATCTCCTTGGCCGAATAAGCCAATTCCAACCAACCAAATGCATCTTACGTCGATCCGGCGAGGAACCCCAATAAAAATCACGA
>JANKYE010000009.1:27940564-27954964 GCA_032467995.1 Erythroxylum dillonii
TTGTGTTTGTTATGCTGGGATTCCGGACAGGAGGTCCGATGAAATGTGTGTGGGTTGTTTTGGTATATAGAAGTGTGATTAGCTATTTGCAGATTTTTTGGTTGTTAAAAATGCAGTCATTATACTGCCGAAATTTTTATGGCAAAGAATAAGAATAAGAATTAGAAACAAGTTTTGTTAAATATGAGATTGAGTTTAAGACGAATTTTACGATTTGAGATTTGCTTGAGAATGATTTTTCAAAAAAAGGAAAATTGCTTTGATTTGTATAAGAGATTGAATAAAGATGAAAAGGAATAAAGATTATGAAAAAAAAGTTATACCGATTTGGATTAGTTTGAGACCGGGATTGTCTTAGGGTTTTCAACGCGACACGCGATGCGACCCCCTTTTGTTTTAAGTTCACGGATGTCGGCAATTTGTAATTAAGTTTTTGTTCTTAAGCGATTTTCTTCTGCATTTTGTTATCCGATTTTCCAATTCGATTCGCTTTGATTCCGCTTCTGGTTTTCTGATTCGCGATTCGTTCATTACTTCGTTTGGTTCGCTTTTCATTTGTTTCCGCAATTTGTGCTCCGATTTGCCGATCCGTTCGTTTGATTTTGTATTTCGCCTTTTGTTTTCCGTTTTTCATTTTGCTTCCGTTTGGGGTCCGGTCCCGAGATCGGGTCCCAACATATCAGCTGATTTAACCAACAAATTGCATTAGTTGTTTGTTAGAGATGTTTAGTGACATGACTTAAAAAAAACATAAGGGTATGAATATTACACATCTTAGTATTTCGTTTAATATTTTTATAGGAATTTAAATTTTAGATATTTAATTCTATAAAAATTAAATTTATAACTTTAATAAAAAAACATAGAACATTTAATAATAATAATAATAATTTGCAATTAATTTCACTACTTAATTAGTTTTACTAATTAGTCAACTAGCTAAAAAAGAGCTTATAAGCTATTTATCAAACAAGGCCCTTATATCTATTTTTATACTACTTTCTTTTTGCTTCACTTTCTCTCTCACCAATTTCCTGTAAAGGTCAGAACTGTTGGCTCTACCTGTCCTTAGAAACATTATTGTTATGTCATTTGCTTGTCGTTAACACATTATGTTTGCAGTCTGAGAATGAGCTCTGATGGTAAAATCTTCAGTATCTTTCTTTCTTTTTGGTGTTATCAATGTCCATAAGTAAGGCGTGTCAACTGCGGTTTGACATAGGTGAAGCACCGAAATCCAATAATCAGAAGAAGATCACATTACTCATAGCTATCATAAAGAATAAGCGCGTTACTGACCGGCAAGCCAACTATACACCATCAAACGTATGCCATGAACTTGACTACTTTATGTGTAGTCCAGCAGCATTTAAGTCTAAGCAGTGGCAACTTGTGTAGACTCCCTGCTCTACCGAAGATGGCATTAGATGCTTTTATTTCACATACGGCAAGTCCTCTCCTTTCCTCGATGATTGACTTGACCAGACTCTTGGATGAAAAAGTTATGTCAGTTCTAGAGTAGACACTCACGGGGTCTCACTCAATGCGACTCTTAACTACGTGGATTTTGTATGAGAAACTATAAACATTAAACTGATCAAGGTTTGGGAGATAAATATGTTAGGTTCGTGCATAGCCCCGCAACTCACAAAGTACGAGTAAATATGTAATTGAAAAGTTTGAAAACTTGACAGGAGAAGCAATCCAAAAGCTTGAAATAGCTTCCAGGAGTCCTGGATTATTTAGAAGTTATGCTCATTAATTACTTGAACACTAATTTTGGGAGAAACAGCCTCAATAAACCATCATTTTTCAAAACATAGCTACGAAACGACAAAGAAACAAGGCAATTAAGCAATTACCATACTTTCGCACTAAAGAAGCTCACAAAGGATTGAATGAAAACCAGATGATTTTTATTAACAATAAACTGGCTTTTAAATACAAAGTGCAGTAACTACTAACTCCTTAAAGAGAGGAGTACGTTAACCATTATTAACAGAAATAGTGGAACAAAATTCCATGAACAAAAAGATAACAGGTGACTAATAGACGACCAAGAATTTACAGCATGTGCTAATACGCGCCCCTCAAGATAGGCTGTCCTTAAGGACACCTACCTTGACTAAGTGAAGATCAAATGCAGAGTGAGGAAGCGCCTTTGTTAGAGTATCAGCTAACTGATCAGCCCCATGAATGTGAACAACGTGCAATATGTTTCATTCGGCTATGGAAGACCGGATTTTCACAGAGATATGTTGCACCAACATTGTCACAGTAGATAATCGGGACTTGTTTAATTGAGATGTGCAGTTCAATTAACAAGTTCTTGACCCAAGTTAATTCAGGAAGAGCATAAGCTACTTCCCTGTATTCCGCTTCAGTCGATAATCTGATATAGTTCGTTGCTTTTTAGATGACCAGCTGACCAATGTTTGACCGAGAAACAAGAAAAATCCCGAGGTAGATGCTCGATCAGTGATATCGCCAGCCCAGTCCGCATCATAATTCATGTGGATATTAAAATTGAAGCCATTTGATAAATTCAGTCCAAACTGAACAGTACCTTTAAGATACCTTAGAACACGCTTGATAGTTTCCAATGATCTTCCGACGGAGAATGCATAAATTGCGACAGATTGTTGACTAAAAAACAAATATCTGGCCTTGTGAAGGAAAGATACTGAAACTTTCCAATGATCCTTCGATACCAAGTTGCATTAGTCGGCTTGGCACCATCATTAGCATGAAGCATAGAAGTGGAACTCATTGGAGTTGTGGCTGAATTGCAGTTAATCATTTTTTCATCCCTCAGTATCTCATTTATGTAATTTAATTGGGACAAAACAATACCAGTAGAGCTTCGATGAACCTCAATTCCCAAAAAATAGTGAAGATTACCCAAATCCTTAATAGAAAACCGGGCAGTAAGGGACGAGATGACCTGATCAATTACCTTGATGTTGCTGCAAGTGACAATAATGTCATCCACATAGAACAGAAGATAGAACGTGGTTGTAATTCTATGGCGAATGAAAAGTGAGTTGTCAGATTTCGATTTCGAAAAACCCATTTGAAACAGATGCTCTTTCAATTCATTATACCAAGCTCGGGGTGCTTGTCGAAGACCGTAAATGGCCTTTTTTAGATGACAAATATGAGATGGATGAGATTTATCTTCATAACTAGGGGGTTGCAACATATATACCTCTTTAGCAAGGTTTTCAGGAAGGCATTGTTGTCATCGAGCTAATGAAGAGGCCAATTGAATTGAACTGCAATGGATAGGATGATGCGAACTGTTGTTGGTTTTATAACCGGACTAAAAGTCAAACCAGATGATTTTTATTGAATAATAAACTGGCTTTTAAATACAAAGTGCAGCAACAACTAACTCCTTAAAGACAGGAGTACGTTAACCATTATTAACAGAAATAGTGGAATAAAATCCCATGAACAAAGGGATAACAGATGACTAATAGACGACCAAGTATTTACAGCATGTGCTAATACACACTCTCAAAGTCAAATCATAACATTGCTGTGTTTGTTCTGGTCTCTTGTATCCCATTACATGCACCTTTTCGATAAAGTGCAATCCTATAATTCAAAAAATTAATGGTTGTTTCCCGAGGACTTTCAAAAATTTTCAAATATCCTTGCCATCTTCACCTATGCTTTCATGATAATTCTGTTTTGTTCCATAAAAACCAGTTCCATGCCTAAAGGTTAATTCCATTTCATTGACTTGAAATATATTGACATCTGTCCAACGGACTAAGAAAGTTCATGCTCGACTCCCACATTCCCGCTTACAGACTAAATCTTGACGAAGGTGAAACTGTGTGACAGGGCGAAACCTTGGAAGAGTGAGTTAAAATGATCACACATTAACTTATTGATATTAAGGTATTCGTATTTAGTTGTCTGATATCACACAGCAGGATAACAACTGACCACCAGGTGAAGCAGATGAACCGAGTCGAAATTATATATTAAACTGGAGTAGGATCATTTTATAATATTCTACAAATTTTAATAATGGACACAAATAATAAAATGATATTAAGAACTCCTGAATTAATAAACATAACTATTAGTATTGTATCTTGTAAGGTGATCATCTTTATATAATATCTACAGATAAAAGAGTAGAAACTCAAAAGAAGTTCCCAAAAATTACTTATACAGAAGTTCTCGATGTTTAAGTCTTGAGTGTAGAACATTACAGCATAAGTTCTTTCCTAAGAAGCACGGAAACGGACACGGGACACGACACGGACACGGGAACACGCCAACTTCTAAAATTTAGTGGACATAGACACGGCATATATATATATATATATTATAAAATTTAAAACTAAGAAAAAAATTCAGAATCCATAATATGATAAATATTGATTGATGTGTTTCAAAACTTCCAATATCTTGATATTTCATACATGTTTTGTACTTTATAAACCCCTCTCAAAAAATATGGAGCATATATATGCACTTTTTGTAGGTGTTCGGAGAAGTGCGCGTCTGACACGGACACTTGTCCGACACGTGGACACGGCTCCATTTTGTCGTGTCCGTGCTTCTTAGGTTCTTTCGAACGTCATTGAATAAAGCATGCAGCAGGTTATTGCATTCATCTTCATATTTGGATCTCATGCTTCAGATTTCTTTCACTTTCCGCATCAGATCATATTTAATTATCTACAATACTCCGCCCTTTTGGAATGGTACATGTTGGTCATGCATCAGTCTGCCGATTACTCATTAGGCATTTTGTTTCAATTAATATGTTATAAATGGATTATAGTTAGCCAATTAATAAAACTAATTGTCTCGTAAGCTGATGAATGAACAGTGTTATTTTGTTTACAAACAGTTTAGTTAGCCTTACTCTTTTATCTTATAGGAACCCGTTATAAGCAGTATCATATTCATCAATTAATCCTTTCCTTGTCCCAAAATTTGACGGAAAAGCTGAGAGATTTCTATGCCCATTGGAGTTTGAAATCGAAAATTATTGGCTGAAGTGCATGTCAGACACCATAGGATGATGCTAAGCCTGTGAAACTGCTTATTAGAAACAAAAGACTAAATTCATGATAAGAGCATTTGATCTTGTCAGAATGAGGATTGTTAAACTTGATTTTGTGATAATTTTCTGCTGGAGCAGCCGTATACTTTCTTTCATTTTTTATGTGCAGAGTTAATTTCATCAATATAGTTTGATACGAATGACGTCGACAGTTCAAACCATGTATTGAAAACCTTATCATCCTCCTCCTTACGCAAAAAGAGATTAGGCCAACAACAAATAGGTGCCTGAAACAATCTCTGAGTCTAAGAAAGAAACAGATTAAATCCTTGTTCTGCTTCCTGGCTCCATATATTAAATGAAAGAGGCCCCTCTGATCTTCCACAAGAACCTTTGTCCCTCAGCCTATTATGACCATTGTCATCATTTGCTCACATGTTTTTGTCTTGTTCCCTTTAAAAAGAATTCTAATGACTGACATCAGCTCATCAGTAGCTCTGCTGGTGCCTTATCTGTACAACTACCCCTTTCTCTCCTCACTACTCACAGCTATACATAACCCCTCTCCACCCCCCCATAACTGATTCCCATCCCTATTAAACTCAGCATTCCTTATTAAATTTCGATCCGATCCACCAAGCTAGAGGCGGTCAAAAAAATCTCTGTAGTACAGTTTTTTTGTACTATTTTGGGACAAGAATAATGGAAGTGAGGAATGGATACAAGAAAAGATTGTGGACAGTGGACGAGGATAGAATTCTGATGGAGTACGTGAAGCTGCATGGAAAAGGCAAATGGAACCGGCTGGCTAGGGAGAGAGGTGATTAACAGCTTCCTTTTGTTATGAACAAGCAAAAGATCATTTGCCCATTTAGAAATTTCCCATACATATATATTTTTATACATGACGGCTGGCTGATATACTGAGTTCCTTTTAATTTGTTTCTGCGTCGACGGGATTAATTAGGCCTGAAAAGATGTGGCAAAAGCTGCAGGTTAAGATGGATGAACTATCTGAGTCCAGGTGTTAAACGTGGTGATTTCTCAGAGGAAGAAGACGACCTCATTATTCGACTCCATAATCTCCTTGGCAATAGGTCACTTATCTCCTTCCAAAGTGATATTTTTCTTTTCATTTCAAAGAGTTATTGCATGCCTAACCGATGTCTGCAGTTCTTACAGACAGTGAAGTTTTATGGTTTAATTACAATTGTCGGTCAATAAATATCAGTGAAATGATTGTTTGATGGTTTCCCATTAATACTTATTTTAAGGTGGTCCCTGATCGCCGGTCGAGTTCCAGGCAGAACGGACAATCAAGTTAAGAATCGATGGAACACTCGTTTGAGCAAAAAACTTGGAGTTAGCAGGCCAAATTGCAGAGTTAGTGCTACTTCTTCCAGGTTTTCCAGAAATTTGGAGCATAGTTTCAGTACCCCTTCAAGCTCAAATGTCAAACCACCTCCCAGTTCCACTGATGGAACCATCGGCTACAATGTTTTGGGAGGTGGCTCTGATGATAATGCATTTGAAGAGCTGACAATGAGTGACTGCTACCAGAATTTAGCTTGCTTGCTTTCTGGCGATGATCCAGATCTCTACGCCATGAATAACTTATTGGAATTTCAGGATGGCTAGTCCAGTGGTTATGTGTGGATTTAGTGTTAGTGTTCCATATTTCACAAACTAAAATTAATCACAATTTATCTTCCCGGTGCCTTTAAAACGGACTAATTTGTTTAACTTTACTTGTCTGCTGTATCAAAAATATTTTCAAATTCAAGCCTTAAAGAAATTTGACTTTTCCAAAGCCACCATCAATTCATGCCCGGGATGCTTTTTGATGTATATAAGACTTGTTCTTTCCTTATTTCTCCTACTCAATAGTTATCCTTCCAAATTCTACCTTTGAAGTTCTTTTATACAATAATATGTATTTTCTTTACCCAACAGACAAAGCACACGTAAACTTCCAAACTCTTCCCACCACTGAAAAAAATTCAACCTCCTCCAGCTCCTCCTACACCTGCTATTCCAAAATCTACTTCATTGCCTTCCCTTACTCTTCCACCTCCTCGTAATCATCTTCCAGCTTCAACTAATTCTGATCCATCCAATAATTCTCTTGTGTCTTTTCATACCAAGCTTTTGTGGATTCAAGTTGTTGAGAATATGAATCTTAAAGCTAAGCTTTCATGCTTTCCCCCCAGTACTACTTCATATCACCTAATAGGGTCATCCTTTATCTCCAGTCTTCATGTTGGAGCTAAAAAATGAAAATCCACTATGGTTGGTTTCTTTCTGGGTAAAAAAGTTCCTTTTCCTATAATGAAAACTTAGGCAACTAGCAACTAGAAGTAATTTGGCCTCCTTGATGTCATGGTTAACAACGAAGACATATTCTTCTTTAAATTTAACTCTCCTAATGTAGTGGATGCAGTCATAAAGTCTGGTCATTAGTACATTTTCCCTTGTTCAAGCATGGAGACCTGGTGTTAAATTATAAGAGATCAGGCAGACTAGCATACCTTTGTGGCTTTGTATACATGATATACATCTTAAGTACTAGATCACTGAATGATTGAGCTATCTATCTAGCTCAATTGGCAGACCTTTATGTTTTCACTTGGAGCAATAAGCACAATAACAAGACTTTTTTTAGGGAAAAGTTTGAAAGAGACTCATCCAATTTTCTTTGATTGCGACATTTTCCCAACACTGGTGTCTTTTTTCCCAACACAAGCATTTCTGATCATTCTCTAGTGGTTGTTAAATAACTTCCTAACTTTGACAAGCATTTTTTATCACTCTCAAGTATCTTTTTGATTCAATAACTTCCTAACTTCCATATCTAGGTTTTTAGGATGCTATTAGAAGAGGTTATGCTTCTCATTTCTATGGATCCAAGAAATTTCAATATTTTATCAAAATCAAAAGCATTTGAGATGAAGTTAAATGCTTTCACAAGGAAAATATAGGGCATGTTCATCATTTGTTAAACACTGCCATAGTTGCTCTCCATAAAGCTTTAAAGAACCAATACATCAACCCCTCTTGTCCAAGACTCTAAGAGGTAGAAAATATTACATTGAACAACTACCCAAAGGTAGTTAATTTTGACTACTCTCTGTTGAAACAATGATCTAGGATTAAGTGGCTACAAATGGAGACAAAAATACGGGTTTCTTTCATAGATCTATAACTGCAAGGAAAGCCTTAAACAAAATTGTTACACTTAAATGTAATGGATCTTTACTTAAAACTCAAAGTTAATTTATGCATAAAGCTACCTGTTATTTTCAATCATTATTTAGATCTCCTTCTTCTGCATGCTCCTATGTAGCATTTATTGAGGAAATAGTCCAACAAAAGGTGTCTACTCAAGAGGTGGAAGATCTGGCATTTCTTGTTACTAGATCTAAAATTGAAAATGCCTTGAGATCTCTAGCTCCTCTCAAAGCTCAAGGGTCAGATGGCTTCAAATATACAATTCTTCATAGAAAACTGGTCCATTGTAGGCAATATGGTTTTTGAGGCAGCCTTGGAATTCTTTAACATTGACAAGCATCTTAAGGCCATAAATAACACTTTCATTGCTTTAGTTCCTAAAAGGAAAGAGCACGAACGACACAAGTTTTTAAAAGACTACAAAGCCATCTCCTACTACAACTCTATTTAAAAACCATTTCCAAAGAGATTGTTTTAAGATCACAGCCTATACATCCTGGACTTATTGACTCAGCTTAATCTGCTTGCATCCCTAAAAGACAAATTAGAGATAACATTGCATTAGCTCATGAACTATTCCAGCACTGCACTAGAAAGAATAGTAGGAAAATTTGTGCACTCAAAATTGATTTTGAAAAAGCTTATGACAAAGTGGACAAGTACTTCATCCCTAATATTCTCAAAGCCTTTGGTTTCCCTAATATTTTCACTAGATGGATTCACCAATGCTCTCAACTGTTTCATTCAAAATTCTAATGAATGGTGAACCTATCAAACATATCAATATTGTTAGAGGCATCAAACAAGGTAACCCTATCTCCCTATACTTATTATATCTGGTCTCTAAAATTTTGTGTAGACTACTTAAAGGAATGCCACCAGGAAAGGAATATCCAAATTTCATTCTAAATGCAAGAAACTTGGCATTGTTAATCTGAGCTTTGTTGATGATATATTTGTCTTCTGAAATGCTGACATCCCCTCTATAACATCCATTTGCAAAGTCTTCCATAACATGTCTAGCCTTGTTATTAATAAGGATTAGTCCAGTATGTTTACTTCGCAAATCCAATCCAATATGCAACTAGACTATCATTAACTACTAACTTCAAACTTCAAACTAAAGCACCTACTTGTCTTATACTATTAGACTCCAAGCCTCTTATTGAAAAAATCAGGAGCAAGATTAAAAGTTGGTCCCTCAAATCACTTTCCCTAGCTATCATATGTCAATTGATAAGATATATACTCTCTTCTCTAAGTGCATAATGGGCCTCTCATATTGTCTTCCCTCAGGCTGTGATCAAGACTATAGAAAAGATGTTTTTTAAACTTCTTATGCTTAACTAGTAGCAGTACAACCAGAAGCAACAACATAAGTTGGTCTTGCTTGCCTCAAACATAGAGGTCTTGGTATTTTACTTATCAAAAACCTCAATTATATTCTCTTAGTCAAAAAGTTATGGAGACTCATCAAAGATAAACAAACATTATGGGTTAGAAGGGTGCATACATATTACATCAATAATCAAAACATTTAGGCTGCTAGGATTCTAACAACTACCCCTTCCCTCATGAGTCACATGTTTAAACTAAGATGGAGCATCAAAGACTCATGTAGATCAATTGTCAGGAATGGTAAGAGCACCTCATTCTGGTATGATAATTGAACCCCTAAATTGTGTAATTTAAGCCACTTCCCTAAAGGGTTTTTATCCCCACCAATGCCTTGGTAGTGAAGGAATGTCATCCAACAATCTTGACAGACTTAATCCTACTTTAGAAATTTCTTAATTTATCCTCAACTACACTTTAGACAAGTTAGTTAAAGACTCCATTAATTGGGAACTCACTCTCTATGGTATCTACACAAACAAATCTTGTTGGTCTGTCTTTAGCAACCCTTCTTGTGTTTCACATTGGCACAAAATAGTGTGGATCAAGCATCACTCACCTAGATCTTCAGGCTTCTAACTTTTAACAAAGTAAAAATCCTCTCAATTGCCAAACTGGTATATACTTCATAAATCTTCTTTTGAAAATTTAGGACTTCTACTATTCTTTCGATGTCATTATAGCAGGTACCTAGGGTAAGCAATTTTTTAACTTTGCAATGTTAGCAGTCCCCAAATTCTTTAGGATATCATTATTAAATGGAATATGAACACCAAAATGAAGTTTAAAGGGGATCTTTGAATCTTCATATTAGCTTTTAGTTACTTAGTCTATGTTTTATAGGATGAAAGAAATAAAGAATCTTCAATGATAATGCCATTTCTAAAGCAAGCCTTTTACAAGCTACACATAGTAGAATCAGAACACACATCTTTGTATACAAGGAGAGACACTCATTTAGCAAACAACAACTTATCAATTGGAGAATAAATTAACAATTTCTTGTTTTAAACAAGATTATTAGGGTCCTTTTCATAAACTAGACTTTGGATTTCTTGTATCACTTGATATTTGTCCTTATTGGATGCCCTTATACACATTGAGAACACTATTATTCAACCTTTTATGACACTAATATATTTATTCATTTAGACAAATGAAAATAGTATCAATGAATTTGAATAACATAAGAATTTAAAATTAAGTTATTAATTAACTCATTTAAACAAGTATTTTTATTATTTTCAATTATTTTAAAGTGCATTGTTTTAAAAACTAATTTTCTAGTAAATATATATAAAAATATTTTAACTAAAAAACTATTATATGAGTAGTAAATTTTATATGATTGTTGTGACTTCTTGTTAATAAGGATTTATATCAAAATAATTTGACTAAATTTTTAATAAAATTTTTATTTTTAATATTATCGTCAATTTTAACAAAAATTTAAAAATAAGAAAAAATGATTTTGACAAATTGAAACAATAAGACAAAAAGGTCAAAAAAAACCCAAAGGTTTTGCCTAAATTTTAAGTAAGACTCAAACATTTTTAAATGCTAAAATACAACCTAAATGTTTGATAAGCATTTAAAAAGACCTTTATGTTAATACAAAATTAACCCCTCGAATAAATATTTCCTATATGAATTTTTTTTAGTTTAAGACCTCATTGCCACGTAGATAATTTATCTAACATGGCATGAGGTTTATAATTTCATAAACCCCGAAATTAACTAGCATCTTAAACCTAATTTCTCAAATTCCATAATTTGGAACTTAAAATCCTTAGTTTTTTTACGTGTAGCTTCTCTATGCATTGCTTTTGTGTCACATTGCTTCTCCTTTCTACATGTTGCTTCTCAACTACTTTGTGCATTGCTTCTCTATGTGTTGCTTGTTTTTTTGTCACATTGCTTCTCTATATGATTACACTGTGAGGTGTGTCTTAGGTTCATGTTGTTTGTTTTGTCTCACATTGTTTGTTGCGGCTTCATATGGTAAGGTTTTCATAGTCTACTCTCTTATCTCCTTAGTAACTAGTGTCTACAAATTTTACAGGTAATTTATGGTCTCAACTTATTAGTGGTCCCAACTGTCGAAGTGTTGTCAATTGTTTGTTTTTGCTCCCAACTTATGTTGTCTACGTATATGTCAAATAGTCGGAAGATATTTAAATGAACTCGATGGCTATAATCAAATCAAGTATTGAGAAATTATATAAATCATGTGGTGTTATTAATAATAAGAAGATTTTTAAATAAACCTCCAAATATTTACTTCTACAATAGCCTTCCTAAGATGATATTTAATAGTGTAGTCATAAATTTTGAGTAATTCCAACCATCTTCATTGCCCAAAATTCGATGCTTTCCTCAAATTTCCCCTTAATGATAATGTCTTTAAATTTAAGGCAATCATAACACATGCAAGCTTTGGATAATGAGCAAGATAATGAAGCTCATAATGTTCTTTGCTCAGTTTGCTCTAAGATATTCTTCCAACTATAATGAGTTGAAACTTAACATTCTTGGGTCAATAGTAGAAATACAATTGTCAAGGAAGCAAAAGACCTCATTATTACGATTTAAAAGGAAATTTATTTATTTTGCAGCAATGAAATCTAGTTAGAAACATTTGAGGCGTATACTAGGGATCGATGGTTGCTTCTTGAAGATTGAATTCTAAAGGAAACTAATTTATGAAATTTAAAGGGATGAGGACGGAGATATGTATCCTATAACATAGGCTATTGATAAAGTGGAAAATACTAATTCTTGAAGTTAGTTTATATCTTTTATAAGAGCTTATTTGGATTTAGACCATTGAGATGGAGTCATCGTAATATCTTATACGCCCAAGGCATATGCATTTTGGGTTTATTATGTGATTAAAGTATTTTCATTTTATATGTGTCTCATGCATCTAATATACATTCATCTTTTGATTTATTTGTGTGTACAAGGCTTAGTAAGAGCTGATGAGACCACACTACTTAATGCATTCCATAAAATGTGTGCCAAACATATTTATGATAATTGCCATGCACAATGGAGTGGAAAAGACCTAAAGAGAATTTTAGGCATATGCATGGTGAACATATTTTGAGAATTTCAATGAGCAACTTAAGAGATTAGATAAAATTAGACATGGATGTACTATTACATTGCTTGAGTATCCAAAAGATACTTGGGCTAGGTTATATCAATCATTCGATTCAAAATATCCAAATGTTAATAATAACATGAGCAAGACTTGTAATAGATGGATACTACTAGCAAGAGATAAACCAATTATTAGTATGTTAGAGACTATCCGGAAAATGATTATGAATATATTAGGAGGAAATATGTGTAAATATGAAGGATTGTATGGAATGGGGATGGAGCCTATGAGGTAAGCAAAGGAGATAGGAAGCATGTTGTCGAGTTAGAAAGAGACAATTGTGTAGTTGTAGGACGTTGGACCCATATGGTTATCCATGTAAACATGTTATTAATGCAATCAATCACTCCATAAAAAATAATTGAGGCATTTGTCATTGAATGTTACAAGAAGAATATCTTTCTAAAGGTGAATGCTAAGGAGTTGCAACCTATTAGGAGGATAAGCTTCTGGCTAGAAAATGATTATGAACATATTCATCCACCAACTAAAAGGGTAATGCCAAGAAGACCAAAAAAGGTAAGAAGGAGAGATAAGAATGAACAAAAAAAAGTGCTTAGCGCAAGCAGAATGTCACAAATGGGTTAAGTGCAAAAATGTAGGAAATGTAGAATTTATGGGCATAATAGTAAAAACTATAATATAACAACACCAAATGAACAACCTATCAATGTTTATTTAGTTTCCAATAGTCATATTATGTATATTATGTTGTAGGTCTCAATAACTTCTAGAGAAAGGCAAACTTTTGGAGAAGAATTAGCAACACAAAAATAATAGAGACACATTCTCATGTAAACTCGGATGAATTAGTAGTAATTAATTAAATAATTATGGTTTTATGACGTATACTAATTATTAGACAAATTTTAGTTTCAACAAACTCATATTGACAGTAGTACATCAATTACTTAGGAATACATATCTAGTCAACAAAGCATAAATTTAAGTTTAATTCCTTAAATTTGTTGTCACTACTAAAATGGTCAACTTGTCCATTCAACATAAATTTTACAATTTGATTCATGGGTTGCTATTCCTTCAAAATTGACTTCGCAAAATTTTGGATATGAAAAGTACATCTTTCAAATTGTCTTTTGAACCTTGAGATTTTAGGCTCAAAGGTAAATATAGCATCACACTAAGACAATTATAAATTATAACTAAAAAGAGAGCAATAATTGAGAGCAGTAGTAAAGGCATTGACCTTCTAAATAGTTAAACATGTTTAACCATGGACTTTACTTTGTGTTAAGTTTATTTTGTAAACGTCATATGTTAACAAGTGTATTTAGTTATAAAATGTTTCATCTCCCAGTTGGTATTGGAATTGCTTCATTTTATGAGTTTAGAACTACTATAAATAGTAATCACTTCTAATTTCTCTTACTTCTTATATCATTGCTTTCCTTTGATAGAGATTGTGCTGGTTGTATATATGATATACAAGTTAAGATTAAAATTCTAGCATCTAAAGCCATAGGTTGAACATGAGCATGAGCATAAGTTGCATCACATAAAAGTTCTCTTAGTAATATCATGTTACATTAGTTGTGGTACTTTGAAAGTATAAATTATT
>JANKYE010000009.1:28039543-28052742 GCA_032467995.1 Erythroxylum dillonii
GGAATATTTGCTTGTTTCGGCTGATAGCTGAAGGGCCACTAGTGGCTGGTTAGCGTGGTTCTTGTAGACTATACTACGAGGCTATAGCTAAATATAAATAAAATACCTTATTTTCATCCATTTGCTTATCAGATAAGGCAATCTTAACAGCCACATATTTGATAATCAGGATGTGCTCTCAAGTTTGAAATCATAAAAATTAATTCTATCTGAAAACCCAACCAAAATTCTGAAGAAGTTCAATTAAAAGGTGAACTTCCAAACATTTCAGCAAAATATTGATTGATCAGTAAGAACTATCTGAAGTAGTCTCAACTAGTACAAACCATCTAACTATAGGATAGCTTGTAGATGTGCTTACAAAAGGGCTGAGTATCCAAGTATTTCAAAGTATCCTTGGCATGCTGGGAATGATAAATCCACATTAATCAACTTGAGGAGGAGTGTGAAAAAGGGTTTTGTTCGTCGGCTACTAGGTGTACTAATTAGTGTCAAGATCATTAATTAGATTAACTGTATATTCCTTAATTAGAGGGATTCTTGTGTTTTAGGTGGTGGTGTTAGGTAGGTTGTTCTCTTCCTTTTTAGGTGTACAAGCTGTATGTTTATAAATACCCTATACATTGTTCATAATAAGACGAGCCTTTTCACCCAACTTTTCCTTAGTTTTTAAACAGAGGAAAATAATCAGTTCACGGTTTGCAATCCAATTAAAACATTGATGCTAGTATTTCTATCATTAGAAAATTCATAAGAGAAGAAAATAATTTCTCTAACCGTCCCATCCATAAATAATGCATGAAGCATTTGCTTTCTCTACTCATACAAAGAGTCGTGAAAGGGAATTCATACCAGTCGCATGTCATATTTGTCACCTATCACCAAACAACGTTTATATCCCTCCAATGCTATGCTGAGAAAATTGTCCTTATCATCCTGTTGGGTTCAAAGAACTTGCCATGGATTTATAACATAGAAGAATATCTCGCAATTTCAATACAAGTAACACATAAACTGTAATAAACCTGCAGTTTTTCATCTTCCTCCGTGTACATTGCGACCTGTTTTTGCAACTCTTGTATTTTTATCGAGTATTCAGCCTTCTCCCCCTACAAACCACAGAAATTTAGCAAAAGAATAAACCATTAAAGGAACTGAATCGCTACTGACATCACAGCTTCGGACCAGAACCCAAGAATAAGTCTACAGGCATAAGACATACCTTTGATGACTTTTTAAGTCTCCGAACAAGTGCTTCCAACTCAACAGTCTGCGTAACAGTAGACACATCAAAATCTGCCATCTACCCACAATTCCTATAATTTACATATAGTACCTTGTGCTTCCTTAAACGGCGTGCAGCTTGCCATTCACCAGAGGTTAATCTTTCCTCGTAGGACCTAAAAAGAGCATCAGCATAGTGTGCAAGATGAAAGTGGCATTGGCTTTGTCTTTCCAAGGACTTTTTCTGAGTGGTCTTGTGTTCCTCAGCATGTGATACAGCAGGTTTCAAATACTTCTCTAATATGGTTCTTGAGCTGCAATTTTGCCAAATGTCAAATCACAAGGTTAGGAAGAAGATGTTCACTAACCACCAGTACAATTTGCTCAAACTAAAATAACAGTTACAACTTGCTAGATCTATTCTCTGCCAGCCATTTTCCAACCAAGCGATAAACATTGGAAGTTTCATCATCTGAGTGACAATTTTCTGAGATATATTTTGCAAGACTGATGGCCATCTCATGTTGACATTGGGCTCGCAACAATTTTGCTTCTTCAAGCTGCAAAAGGTTATATCTTTGTAAAGTTTGGTAGAATAGTATCTTAGGACTCAATATGAGACAAGAGTACATGTTGAACTCGATATGTAAATCATTGTCTTCAAGTTGATAAATATTGAACCAAATGTGGAAACCAAGTTACGTAAACTGGAGGCATAGTAGGTACATAGTGTTCACTGAATTAGTTCACAAGTGTTAAAGAAAACAAAGAAGGGGATCCACTAGCAAAGTAGCAAGAAATGCAGGATAAGATAGGAAGTAAGAATCAAATATTCATTATATTAACAAAGAACAAAATCTAGCAATGTTAGCTGGACATCCATCAACATAAACTACAATCAAGGTATACAAGTTGAAAAAATAAACCTTGGAGTTGCAAAAGTTTTGAGAAGCAGTTCAGAATCCTATCAAACTGGAAATAAACTGGAAAAACAAATGCAGCCATAGAAGGACAAGAGATCCTTAGAAAAGCAAAATCCAGTGTCAGATTTTATAAAAGGATCTTATATCATTAATCTAAAAAAAAATTTCACTAATTTAGTTTTAAAATCTATTATTAACCTGTTAAAAAGAAAAAACTCACTACTGTACAATATCCCAAAGAACAACTCTAAACCTTTACAAAATGGCTAAAATAAATAGGTAAAAATTTGTACCCTTCCAAGCCAATATGAGGACAATTCCAGCTTTTTGGTTTTGGCACAAAGAAACTTAAACTCATAAAGAGCTGCAGCAGCTTGAGATAACCTGGAACCCTATCAACAATGTTTTTTTTGTTTAGCAACTCATTCGACCATGCTCCTGGCATCAAAACAGTCAACAAATACCTTACGAAGAGTGGACGCCGATTGCAAAAGATGCTGGATGCTGCAGTCATCACAACCTAAGATCTGAAGTAGCACTCGTCTGAATGCTATGAATGGCTCTAACAAATTTATATGTAGCTCTGTTCTTTCCAAAATGGAGCTCCAATCCACATTTAGCCATGACAACTAGATAGAACAAAAAGAACTCCATTAGTACATAGACAATGCATGATTTTCCTTCACTTCTTTTGCTTTACCAATCAAGTCAATTTAGAATCTTCAATAGAACTAATGTTCTAAACATATTTTAACAGAAAAGCAATAGTTGAGAGTAAAAATCCCAAGGAATGTTCTGTCTTACGAATAGTTAATTCCAATTTGATGCACTTATCACAGGTAAGTTTTAGATGTACCCCTTACCTGGCTGGAGTTAGTCATGAATCTAGGCTGTAGATTTGATGAGTCTCTATTTGATGACCCCATTGCTGAACTAATGCACCTAAAGCGGCTTAGTGGTGTTGAAGAGTACATAGAAAATTTTGATGAACTAAGTGCTAGAGCAAACTTAGATAGTTCTGCAGCACTGAGTCGTTTCTTGGGTGGATTGAAGGGACATTTGGAAAAGGCTGTACGAATAGATAAACCTAAAACAGTTAATGAAGCTATGAGGCTAGCTAGATTGCAAGAGAGTATCCCCACGGAGTTATACTGCAAGGAGAATTTATATTGCATTTATGATGTCTGCAAAGAATTATATCATCCTAGTAAGCATGACAAATCATTTACTGAATCTCTTTTGGAATTTAAACTGTGTGTAAGAACTCCTCAATGGCCTACCATTCAGCACTGAAGTAAAAGTTCAACACTCAATGAGAACAAGTGATTGTTATGAGTTTTCTTGCAAGTTTCTTGCAAGACTACCATCAAAATTTGTTGTTGCCTGGACACATACTCTTACTAGTTCTAAAGTAACTTCTCTTCATGACACCTTTACTAAGTTGTTACATACTAAAGCATCTAGGAGTCTTCATTATGGTACAACTAGGGTCCTTGTAAGCCAAGGTACGACGAATGAGATTGGTCAACGGGAACACTATAATAAAGGAAGTAGACATAGCTCTTGCAGAAGCAAGGATGGTGGAAGTGATCATGGTCAAACTAATAGAACAATATGTCATTACCTTGGTGAATCAGGTCAAGTGAAACGTACCTGCTAGAAACTTCATAGAAAACCTCCACAACAATCTAAAGTTGCTAATGTTACAACTCAAGAGAATAATCACATTTCTATAACTCTTTCATCCAATAATAAGTCTATAATAATATATGACAAAGAGTTTGTTCGTTTCACTGAGTAACAAACTTCTTAACAATCTTCTTCCCCCTCCATAGCATCCAGCAGGTAAAGCATAACCATGTCATATGTCCTCTTATCGAAATTGGGTCATTGATTCAAGTGCAACAAATATATGAAAAGTAACTCAAATACCTTTTCCTCTTTTCACTTTTATAAAAATATGTCCAATGCTACCTTAGCATATAGTTCTACTACTTCCATTACGAGTTCCGGGATAGCCAATCCTATGACATCCCTATCATTGTCGACAATTTTATGTCTACCCAATTTTTCTTTCAATTTAATTTAGGTCAACAAATTACTCATGCCTTTAGTTGTAGTATCTCATTCTTTCCTAAGCATTGTCATTTTACATAATCTAAAGACGGGGAAAATTTTTGGTAGAGGACATGAATCTAGTGGCTTTGACCTACTTGACAGCACTATTCTTCATCATGTCTATTATACAACTAGATTTAATAAAAAAGAGTTGCATCTCCTTTTAAGTTATTACATTTGATGTTTGGAGTCCCATGTCTTATTACCTCTAAATCTAGTTTTTAATAATTTTTCACCTTTGTGGAAGATTATTCTCATAATACATAGCTATACCTAATGAAAAATTGATTGGACTTGTTTTCTATATTATGTTCTTTTTATACTAAAATAGAAACACAACTAAGTTATATTTTGTTCTTTTGTAATGAAATACAAACACAATTCAAAACATCAAAGCAAATTTTACAACGTGACAATGATAAAGTTTATTTTTTTGAGTCTTTCCAATCTTGCATATCTCAAAATAGTATTCTAATCACTAATCCTAAATGAATATATCACCTCAAAATGGTGTTGCAGCATGTAGGAATAGGCACATATTGGAAATTGCTTGAGTTCTCCTCTTTCACAATATAGTTCCTAAATGATTTTCGCAGATGTTCCTATTGGGTGTTTTCTAATCAATCGTATGTCATCCTCTATACTTCAAGGTAGCATTCCTTACACAACTATGTTCTAATCACAATAACTTTTTTCCCATATTTTTGGTTGTACATGTTTTGATAGGATATTTGTCCATAAGTGTCTAAGTAAGACCGAAAATCTTTCAAATGTGTTTTCATAGGATATTCTCGTCTTTAGAAAGATTATTAGTGTCATTCCCATACTTTGAATCGTTATTTGGAATCTGCTATTGTTACTTTCTTTAAGCATGTTCCATACTTTTTCAAGTCTTCCATTAATTCTAGTAAGGGGGAAGGAGATATTTTAGCATATCCAATGACTACTCAAATTCACACCTGAAATCAATAAACCAGCTATCACTCAAGTGTATGACCAAAAGTCTCGTCTCCTTCACCTACTCCTCCATCTAAAGATCCTAATCTTTACCTTTCTATTGTTATTTGAAAACGTAAGTGACAAGATTCTCATTCCATTTCATCATTTGCATCCTATAACCATTTATCCTACTTAGAGATGGCAATGAGAAAATTCCTTTTTCGACACACAACATTTGTCCTAAACCTGAGCACCATCAGACTTTGACAAGCTCAAAAATAACTATTCATCAATATACAAAATGACATTGTTTTGTTGCACATACAAAACAACACCGTTTTATACGTAAACAAAGTTTAGGCTTTAAGCCAGGAGTCAAAGAAGGCTTGAGCTCAAGCCCAAGCCCAAAAGCCCAAACTTAAAAAGACTCAAGCTCAAACTAAAACCTAATCAATGGGAGCCATGTATGTTGACTTTGAATTCGGCTAAGTCAAGATCAAGCCCTTTGCTAGTTCCATTTTTAGATAGAATATCAATCCATAGAAATTTATGTGATGCTTTGCATCCTAGTTGGCAAGAATTTAGGCAAGATGAAATTAAAACTTTAGATGACCAAGGGATTTGGGAATTAGTAAACTTTATATCAAGTAAACAGGCTATTGGTTATAAGTCTCTGCAATCAAGGTTAATCCTAAAAGGTTCAATATCATGACTTAAGGCTCACTAGGTTCCTCAATAAATAGGATATACAACTGGACAGATTTTGCAGGAGGAATTTTTTATTTATTTCTGACTAATAGACATACATTAACTTTATACACACTAGCCCTAAAACAAAATAGGGAATAAATTTGTACAGAATTGTTAAATCCCATGACTTATGGGATACTCTATCCATATTTTATGGACATAATTAGTAGCAAATTTTATGGACATAATCCCCAGAAAATCTGGAAATAATCATACAGATTATGTTTTCCCGCAAGACTCTTATAGTGCTCTCACAAATTCAAAAGGAGATAATTAAGTAAACAAAAGAAGAGAACCTGTTCAATGATAGGGATCATAGGCTTTGACAAATTGTGTTCATCTTTTTCACGCATTCCTTTCTTCCCATTTTCAGATGTTCTCCACCGTATAGGCCAAGCCATCCCAAGGTGATAAAGAATCTGCACAACAATCCAATGAAGATCATAATAAGAAAACAAGAAATGGAAACAAAAAGAACAAATAAATATGCACCTCCATATATGGATAAACATATTTTGAAAAGTAACTTTCATCAAATGGACAACTGTAGTAAATGAATATAAAAGAATAAATCATGGAAAACATTTGGGACTTGATAGATCCTCAAATTTTGAGATCCTTTTTCTCCAGACATCTGATCTAACAGGAGAAAATAAACATGATTACATGATGAAATTTGTACCATGTTTCTCTCGTAGCTGAGCTGCACAAAATGATATAGAACCCTAAACCCTAAATGCAACAGAAACAAAGCCAAATTTTAAGCCAAACAACATATCTATTATGCTAAGGAAGGTATACACCAGTAGATTGAAGTTCATAAGATAAAAACCATCACAGCATTATTAGGCTTGGAAAAAAGACCTAGGCTTAGCCTCCAACCAAAAAAAGAAAATTCAAAGTTTTATGTCGAGCTTTGAGCCCGGCCAACCCAACTTGAACCTAAGTTTTTATTAAAAGCTCAATAGGCCTCGGGAAAATACTCTCCGGCCTTTTGACGTCCAACCTCAGCCTGACAATTCCTAAGCCTAAGCATTATTTTGCATTGTGTTGAGAAGCAGAATTAGTAGCAAATTTACAGTTTAAGGTTTCAACTAATACTTCAAAATTTAATAGCTTTTTACAATTAGTTTCAACCGTTTAATCATTTCTTTCCACTAAATCTATGTTCCTAAAACAAAATAAGCTGAGAGAGAAAAGGAAAAGAAAAAAGGTCAGGAGTTGATGGTTCAATCTAAAAATCTGCAAAAGGCCTTAAACTCTAAGCCATAAAATCAAAAACAATAATTGTCTTCAGCCTGAAATCATACACACAAACAGGCAATTTCATTTCTCTTTCAAGGCCCATATTTTAATTTTGAATAATTTACACGGAGGAAAAAACAGTACCTGAAGTTGAATTATTGTTGAGAAGATAGATTCAGTGCTCTCCTCACTTGCACAAGAGATAGACCACACGAGCTCCTAAGATATCGTGAGTCACACAACTGCAAAAGCTTAATCAAGGAAATAAATATAATGCAATTTTAAAATGTACCTGTTTTGAACCTTTTAGTTTTTTGTAGAACTCATCAAGATCTCCCTCTTGCAATGCCTGCAAACAACTGATATGTCCACCAGAGAAATCTTACGTTACCTATTCGTTTCATATAAAGTTGTTCATCACTTGGCATGCTCATGTGTTATCTATCTACTTGAGTGTAAACACAAGTTGTTAGCTATATTTTGCCATGAATCCAGCCAGCATAAAGCCAGTAATGATAATCTTAAACCAGAAATGTGGACCTCAACATTGGTAATAAGCTACCACAAAGAAACAGCACCATGTTTCATCAGTACCACGAGATAACTCAGTAAGCATATCTATTCGTCAATGTAAATGGCAATGCAATGCCAAGCACTCATTTTGAAATATAGCTCTTATATTTAAACATATGATAAATGATAGTCCCTTTTCCCATTTGAAGATCCAAAATTCTATAAATAATCCCAAGGAAACTTGAGAACATAATGGTATCCCAAGTAATCGTAGAAACTCATGACTGAAAAATAATTACCTCAAAGAGGTAGAAATTATTGAACAAGTATCTAAATAATCCTCCAACTAACTAAAATCTGAAAAGACTTGACATATCCAACTGATAAAGATTCAAAGAACATTGAATTTAGAAACTATATTTTTCAGTATGATTAGTGAAAATGATCAATTTAATACAATTGATATTGTATGGATTTTACAAGTTTAAACAACGAAGTAGTCAGATATAAACAAAAAAAATGAAGCTAGAAAAGATGAGATTATGAATCAACATAGTGGATATGGACAAGAGAGGGTGTGAGATTGAAAGAGACGCAGAAGAAGTTTACAAAACAGAAAAAGAAATTCTATGTGAGTCGGGATGATAGCGGAGCCCAAGCCCGGCCTAAAGTGAACGGGCCAAGCCTAAATTGATTGTGGTTCAGACCAGGCTTGTGCTTGGCCCAAACAACCCAACCACCAGACCGAAGCAACATCGTTTTGGTTAAGTTTACCCAAAAAAATGCTGCTTTGTTCTTAATTTTAAAGAAATTTAAAACCAGAACAACCTGATTTGACTGGGCTTAGAACTAAGCTCATGCCTGAGAGCCTAGCTTGAAAAGCCCGAACAGCCCGACCACCCAACCCAAACAACATCGTTTTGGTTAAGTCTACCCAAAACAATGTTGTTTTGGTCTTAAGTTCAAAGAAATTTCAAAACCAAAACAATGTCTTGGAAAATTTATCCAAAACAACTTTGTTTTGGGCAGCCGCTCTGACTCAAGTCGTGCAAAGCGAGCCCATCAAAGCTTCAAACTGGGCTCAGGTTGCATACTTTTTTGCATCGAGAAGCAGCTAGACAGGCCCAGTCCATTGTCATACCTACATGTGAGAATCACAAATTAAAAATTTTATTACCAGTGCAAATTCTCATTGAAATGATTATATTTTGCATGATGCTGTGAAGAAGGATCCGCTTCAACAGAAGGTAAAGAGAAATCCCAGTTTCCTGCACGCCATGCAGCCTCATACTACAAAAATGCAATCATTTGTTTAGTGACCACAGTAAAGAATGCCTGAAAATTAGCACCAAACCAGCTAGTCAGTTATTCACATCAAGTCGGTTTAAATAAATAGAAAGCAGACCTGCAATTCAATGAACTCCAAATCATGATGTAATTCGCCCTTTCGAGAAGTCAATCCTTGGCAGTATAAATCAAGCACGTGAGTGCAACCAATCTGCTGCAGAGATCTAATCAGCCCTTTGTAAGGTTTCTGCTGCAACGTCTCACTTTCGAAAGCAAATCTCTGATTGGCCAACAGTTTTTTATGATCCACAAACAGAGCTCCGGAAACACCTTGCATTTGCATCATTGTGTTTGAGCGTACTTGCAAGTCATAGTATTCAAGTGCCTTGCTCCAGTTTCCCTCACGCTCAAAAGTAACAGCTTGAGAAGTCAGCTGCGAAATTAATGCCCCAGAACCAAAACAAACACTGAGACTATAACGGTAAAGCATATATCATAATGACAAGAAAAATATAAAACTAGGCATGATGTTCTCCTCAATATCTGGTTGTAGAGTCTTCCTTGATCCTCTACTTAATTTCCATGAAATATGGCCAATTAGCCATAAAATTTGTTTAAGCATATGGGCTCTGAAAGTCAACTGATTATCAAGTAAACACATCCATATCAAATCCTCAAACAAAAAGATGCAGACATGCAAAAATTACAGCTAATTTATCACCTAAGATCCTTTTTTTTTTTTTTTAACTTAACCTAATTACCAAGCCCTCACCCTCCCTCATCCCTATGGAAGAGCCAAGTAAACAGGCTTCTGTCAAATAGCAAGCGGTTCAAATTATAATTCTAGCTCAAAGCTACAATCATCAAGCAGAATAACATAATCACGGACCTTATGAGATTGGACAATCCCATATAAGCTGTCGGGTTCATTGATTTGAGTAACCGCTGAGACAAGAATTTCAATGTGGTCTGGCAACTGTAGAGAAGAAAAGCAGATACCCAGTGATCCATGAATTGCAATACAAAAGATAATAAGATATCAATGATCACATCCTCATTCTTAAAGTCCTGATTCTGAATGATGAAGCTCAGTCCTCTTTCACGTAATTTCTTACCATCTCAGTGTGAGAGAAATCAGGGCTTCCCAATGTCAGACCATTAAAATGCTCTTTACACCAATATTCAACGTACATAATGGAGGTGAAGAATGAGCCACAAATCTACAAGTGGTATGTATCCGTGAAAACAACATTATTGCAAATAATAAAGAGAACGATTCCAAGAAGAAAAATGGGCAAAACTTTAAGAAAAGCAAGGGGAAAAAGAAGAAGCACAAGAATAGAGAAGTAATGGCACCCACCACTGCTAACTTTGCAACAAGAAGGTAATTAATATTTAGCCAATAGACCTGCCATAATTCGTAACCAATTAGAATTAGACATGAGGAGCATACTAGAAGGTGCTAATGAGGAGGATTACTTGTCTCAAAAAGTGAGTTTAAAGGCATACATCATTTTGAATGGACTATGCAAAGCTAACAAATAGCAAGAACATGTACACAGAAATTAAGCATTGCAAAATGATGCATCATGATCTAACTTTGGATAACGATGGCAAGTTAGGGTATAATATAGATGGCCACTCCTGCACATAATTCTTTTTTTAAGGGGCAAGTGAGTGAAGAAGGATAGTCAAGGAGTAGGGAAGTGGGGAGGGAAGAGGAGAATGAAACTCATAGAAGTTAAACAATCAAATATTAACATGCCAATACATGTTTAGCAGGAATTTAAAGAAACTATGTTTTATGATTACATCTAGTCATTAAAAGATCCTGGTCATCCACAAAACACAAAAATTGGTTTGCAAGAACATATTCAAAACTGGTGAATTATGTTCTATTTATCAAATTTCTGTCTTCAAAATTTTCTCCTTCAACTTGGAATGATTTGAACAAAATATTGAACATGCCCAAACAGACTCCAAAGAGAGTGTGTAGATCACAAACAACAATAATTTTGACCATCCTTTTATGCCTTAGATTTGATGCCACCTGTAAAGTCGTGCTGGGCTCAAAATGTCTTGAATAACATCCCCAAGATCATTCACTAACTCATATATAAGCAGCTCATCTGTCATTCCTTTGTTAGGTAAACACTCTTCAAGACCAAGAAGATGTACATAGCAAGGAATTCCTTTCAATCAACTAAAACAAGTATATAAAATGAAGGCATGATTTATTTTTACACAATGTTTACTATGATACTGTAATGCCCTAAAATAATTGAAACATCAACAAGCTTAATTGAGAAAATAATGTTGGAATAAATATCCATGACACTTCATAAGTTTCAACACAATCAAGCACACAAATTCACAGTTCTTGATACAAACTATATCTGCAAATAAACCGTAACCTTGTTCCATGAAAACGTTGACATAGGTTTTACACCCAATGAAGCTTTTGAATCTCTAGCCTGCAAGAAGGAAGAACAAGAGTTTAAGCCATTACTATATTACTAGGCATTTCACAAAGATATGACATGTTATTATCAGGTCAACTTGATATGCTTATGGGTTTCACTCAACCACACAACCGAATTACTGTAAGGTTGCTAAATTCTGAAAACTAATTTCATAAACCCAAGTACCAAGGATAATGATATCCTGAACTTGAAAAGTTTTAGCTATCAACTAATACTGGGAAGCCTCAATAACTAGCATCTTCGATAACAGTACATCCAGAAAGCCAGAGACCGGCTCAACCTTCAACAACATGGGTATGAAAAGTAGAACCAACAGTTTTCATAGACACAAGGTATTTAGTAAAGAAAGGAAAAGTTACGTTACTATTATCTGCACTTTCCAGTTAACTGAACTAAACCAGTTTCCATTAGCTTTATCCATCTCAAATCTAGAAATTTGTATTATTGATTGTTAGAGTATCCCATATTGACTAAAAATGAAAATGTTAAAGGGTTTATAAGTGGTAAGAGTCAATTATCCGAATGAATAGCTCTAGTCATTTTGGCAATGGTTGACCCAAGCCTAATTCTTGTTAATGAGTTATACACTCTACTCATATTAAAAATTCTAATATGGTATCAGAGCAGGTTTGGTCTAGATTCCTAATTTCTCAATTGTCCGTCTAGGTGTCCAATTCGAGAGACCCGGTCCAGTTACTGCTGCGATTATTTCAAGTAACAATTGAATGTCCAATCTCAGTTGCCCTTGAGGGGAGTGTTAAGAGTATCTCATATTGACTAAACATGAAAACGTTAAAGGATTTATAAGTAGTAAAGGTCAACTATCCAAATGACTTGTTCTAGTCATTTTAGCAATAGTTGACCCAAGCCCAATTCTTGTTAATGAACTCTACACTCTACCCATATTCAAAATTCTAATATTGATAAATAGAACAATAAGAATATCATTTTATATTTTCATCTCAAAACAGCAAATCAATTTGACGTCCTTATAATCAGAAACTTTCTGTTAAGAATCTGGTGTCGACTGATTAGAAAAAGCTTAAAGAAAGTAAGAAGGCACCGAAAATAAGAATGAGAAAAAAGGAAAAGACATGGATTAAAGATTAAAACCAATACAAGGGATTGGTTTTGTCCTTTTAACTATTGGTTTACAAAAAATCGTCCCTGCCCTTCTAGTCTTTCTTTTGTCTTATATACTGTCTATAACAATTCTAAAATGATTTTCCTGACATTATGTAACTAACTAGCGACCTCATCCTGACATTTTGTACCCAACTAGCCACCTCATTCTATTCTTTTGCCTTTCCTAGTGTATGTGTGCAGTATAGGAGGTCTATCACTTTCTTGCTATTAACTCACATTACTAATGGGCTTGAGTTCCAGTAATAGTGAATAAACTTCCCCAGATTTTGAAATTGAAATAAGAAGTCACACATAGTAAACCAATAATTAATGGAAGAAAAATGATGCAAAAGAACTTAAAAGTATATAGAAGAAATAAGAGAGGAAAGATTAGTCAACCACAAGTCCTAATTTGGTGGAATGAGGATTGGGAATTGAGTTGACATCAAAGAAAAAGGCTGAAATCCAGATTGTATTAGGGGAAGTAGTATGTTATTCTTATTAAGATATGCTATCTGTTGAGACTAGGTTCCAGTAGGTTCCAGAAGAAGAAATTTAGCATGTGAGGGTATAGAGAGTTAGTTACACGACT
>JANKYE010000009.1:28057383-28073876 GCA_032467995.1 Erythroxylum dillonii
TGTATATAAACCTAGCTAAACCTTGTTCCTATGTACAGAAATATAGTGAAATACAAATTATCTTCAATATTCAACAGGCCCTATCGGGACAATACTAAAAACCCTTCCTTTCGAACCAAGCACAAGGTCATACTCCAAATTTGAAAATGAGAGAAGTCCTCATTGAGAAGAAAGACAGAACAAGGAATAAAGAACACATTTCAAAGTTGGGTCGCTCATGCAGAGTGTCTCTCTCTCTATCATCAACATATGCTTAATTTATAATTAATATTTTCAAATTCCTTATGATCATTCAACTGAATTATAAAAGCTCTACAAATGGGAATGGACTATGCCAGTTAACCTACACCAACCCAGAAAAAAGTGCAAACTATCTAAATAAATTGGATAACTATTCAAAGCAAACTGTCTAAATAAATTGGATAACTATTCAAATGTTAACTCGTGGAACAAAAGATTCACCAGTATCACAAATATTAACAAGAGAAACTCACTCGAAGCGCTTGTGATGATATATCAATTATTCTGACAGAATCATCCATCAAATATTTCTTCAGAAGTTTAAGAAGTGTAACTAGAAGATCTTCAGAAATACCACCATCCGCTTTAAGGTTGATTTCAGCACGATTAGCACTAATAGTGGTTTGCCTAGCTTTCATGTGAGTGGAGTTGTCGAGTTGACGAAAAACAACACAACATGGGTCCCCAATGCCAACCTGCAGTCAATAGGAAGAGATAAACTGCTTAGGAACGTACGCTCTCATGCATGAGTTTACATAACAAAGAAATCTCAAAGACCTGAAGAAGCACAAAGATGATACCTTTGATACGAAATCAGAAACCAATGGTCTTATGCCATGAGCAACATCTGAACCACACATTGAAACTAAACTCCACACTGCATGAACAATTTCTGAGTCATCATGCCAAAATACATCTTCCACAATATGTTTTGCATCATTTCCTCTCCATATATATTCCCCCATGTGCAATTGTTTATGGAGAGCCCGAATACTGCAAGTCATGTAAGCAAAGTATAAATCATAGGCCACAAACAATTATTTAAGATCACTAAAAAATATAAACAAATTAACATAAAGTCGCCATCTATGAATTCATACAGTCCCACCAAGAATTTTAAAACTTAAATCAAACTTTTAGAAACACTTGAAAGCATTTCACTTTGGAAGGACACATACCTGGAAAAGAGCAACCGTGGTGGAAGGTAACGAGATCTCTTGACAAACTGAAATTTACAAAATTGTATAGCAAACAATGTGAAAAGAAAGAGTATATCCTGATTCCTGCATAAATGAACCCCAAAAAGATTAAACTCATTTTCAGCTTAACTTCGGTAATACCTTTAATAAGTGGTCCCTTAGAGAGTAGCCTTCACGCAACTCCTGATGGAATTTTCTTATCCCATCGAAGACATCTATTTCAGGGAAGGCTTCCAACTCCTGAAACAAAATAATCCATACCTTAGCAAGAAAGAATTCCTAAATTTCATAATAACTAACCAAAAGAAAAGGGCAACTTCATACCATATTGAAAACATAAATATATAATAAGCATTTAGTATTTATAAGCTATAAAGTTTAAATTCTATTAGAAGCGTAAGAAACATACTCTAACATAATCATGAAGAGATGGATCTGAATCCACTGTTAAATGGTGAAGCAATAATAATGTCTGTGATGATCTAATATCAGAAGGTTTTCCAGTAGATTCGATAGGACTGCACGATTCCACCAACTTTGAAACCAAAAACTAAAGATAATATAAACAATCAGGAGATGTCAAGGGGGGCAATATTATTAAGGAAATATATATTATGTGGTCAAATGACAAAAGCACCTGAAGCTGCTCGCCAAGCACATTAGCAGTTTCTTTGGATGGGCTACTCTTAAAAGTTTGGAGCAATGCAGAAATTAGGCGAGAGCATTGATCATGTAAAGCTTCACAACCAATGAATTGCCCAACCAAATTCAAAAGATAACTGCATTAATTCACAGGAAACAAGACCTACTCAAATATCTCATGACTATGCCAATAGAAATGCAATAGAAACAGGGGGGTGGGGGGGTGTGGGGGAATCAACTAGAAACAGAAAAAAAATCACAACTTTTTGTCTATTGTCCTCAGAACACAATAGCAAGAATCATCCTAAAGCCAGAGAAGAATAAGATGATGATGATGAGTCAAAAAGGGGGAAGAGGAGGTAAAGGCTAGAGCATGACAGAGCAAGAGGACATGTACTTAATTATGCACAACAAGAACTCACAAAAGACATTAGTATTAATGTTCCTAAAAAGAATTAAGACGTGATAGTTCCTAGTCCATGTCATCATGAATAAGAGAGATGGGCAGAAGGTGCAGAGGCTTGAGATCATCCAAGAAAAGAACTTCTTCAAGGATAACTACGAGAGATGACAATTACAAAAGTCAGCAACCACTATGCAATTCTCCATCAAGAGATATGTAAGAATATTACCATAATGGAAACCAAAATTCTTTAATGTTATAATTTTGCTGCACTATAATTCCACAATAATTAACTTAATTGAAGGCTTTTGAACACCTTTTTCACAAGAAAACCCTGTAGATTCAAAGCTATCTGAATTGTTCGAAATCATGAATTAATACTATAACTAAAAAAAATCACCATAATATATACCTGTAGGTGCTTGAAACAGCAGCCCTGTGACCAAGAATATCTATAAGCACCTCAAGTCCAGCCAGCCTATGACATCTATGCCTAGGATGATATGCTGCTTCTATCTTGTAATGTATTTCTAATATGAACTGCACAATTGCAAAGGATGCATCAAATGCAGTGGCAATAATGCTCCAATAATCTTGAGATAAAAATAATTATATACACGATCTATCTAGTAATTACCATGAAAACTCTATCTGGACGAAAAATGTTGAGCTTATCAACAACAGAGACACTTGTAGAATAATCCTCCCTATATCAAAACAAAACATATTTATGTACACTAAGGATCTAGAAAGTAGCAAATCAAAATCAAAGCAGGATAGGAAATTCACATCTCCAAGAATCCATCTACTATGGTTTGAATTGCACGCGCCACTGTATCTCTGGAGAAGAAAGGTACTGGAGGGTCTGATGAACAGGAAGTGAAAGACAATATCTGGCTCACAATAGATACCTACATATTCAGAAAGCATAGTGAAGAAACAAATTACAATAGAAATATGGTCAAAGTAACAAACAGAAAAGTGCGTATGTCCCCAAAAAAAGAGGTTAAATGTAGTTGGAAAATGCAAACACGTATTGGAAAGCCTGAACGACCATTTAATAAAACTCAATGTCCTGGAAGCTCCAGAGAAAGGGATGTCCATGATCATTTACCAGTTATTTGTTAACAGTTCATTAGATGACCTAAAATTAATGACATCAGAAAGCAAATTCTCTTGCAAATCAAAAAGAAAAAACAACAATAGCAAATAGAAGGCATTTCCTCCTCCAAACTCATGAAGCATAAGAATTACTAATTACTAACTGATAGTAAGTAGTTTGGTATATATATTAGAATTAGATCGCAGATGACAAGGAAGTTTCATGTGAAGACAATAAGATAAAAATGTTCTAATTTGCATCCCATCACCATATTAGACATACAAGCAAGCAGAAAGGCTTCCTGTTAGCATTGACTTTTGTATTAAAACAATAGCTGACATCTATGAATCCAATGACACATAATAAATAACATATACTTGAAGTAGCATACCATATGTTTCTTTATTAGATTGTCTCTTTCATTCTCGGAAATATCTGCCAGATGCAGAATTGAAGTCCCAAGGACTAAAGCTCCCCTTTTCCATTCAGAATTCTTACTGCAATGCAATGCCATACAAACTGAAAAAATTGGCACAAAGTAATTTCTGACTAGATGAGTCAGACTTTGACTAGCAACCTGCAAGTAAAGAAAAAAAATATCAATCATAATGATGAGTGCTTCAGGAAACTATGAGCTAACAATAGCTAGTAACAGATACCGATTAATCCTACCTTCGCCACCAAGTTCAGGTCAGAAGTGTTGCCATGTAGAATCAAAGCTGGAAGAAGCCATTGGCAACAATATTGCATAAAATAACTAGGTTCAACATCTGAAACAAAAAATTGTCGGATCTACAAAGAACAGTTATCCAATGGTTAGACGAGTTATTTACTTCCAATAATAACTAGGAATGAAAATAGCACCAAACAAGCTCATTAGAATTGTTTTACAAACTATTTTCTAGACCAAACTCAATTAAAACTTTTAAGTTGAACGAAGATACCATCAATCAGGTTCTAACTCCAATGTTTCAATCCAACGGGCTTCCACATAAGGAGAATAGAGTTAGATGTAATCTAGTCCTGGATCTCGCCTAAAATCTTTGAACTTCAAGGTTTAATGATTCCTTGACATAGTATCAGACTCTTTATGATCAAAAGATTTTTGGTCCAAACCATCTTACCCTCATCATAGCGAATAAATTTCAGTTTTAGTACAAGGTACGATTGTATGGTGGGCCTATGCTCTCTACAGTTTCAAACCAACACCTTTCCATGTATGGTGCACATTAGAAATGGTACCATTCCTAGACGCCTAATACTTGTAGTTGAATGTTTCTTTGCAAACCCTAATTATACAAAAGATCTTGATCTACAATCCACCATACAAAACTTCAAGTATCAAAAGACACGAAAGGGGATTTTTTTTTCAATTAAGCGTAATTATCAATCTTTGGAATATTGAAACAATATATAACCTTTACTGTTTTCAAAATTTCTTTTAAATTGTCCTACAAAGAAAATTTGGGATTGAAGTCTCTTCTCCAAAATGGGGAAATAATTTGCAATTGCTTTGATGTACCAATTCATTTCAAAGTATATTACAATCAAGAATAGGATGACCTTTGAGCTTATATTGCTACCATAAAATAAGATAGGAAGAAGCATAAAGGTGTATTTAATACCTCAACGAGTGCAGCTATGCTAACACCACAAGCAACCCAGAAAAAGAGAATTGGTCCCTTGATTTCCTCTAAGTACTGAAGAAAAGAAATAATATAACAACTTCGTCATGAGCTGCTAAAGCATATTACAAAATGGGTAACATCGAAACCCACCATAGTTTGTGGTTTTTACATTTCCTGAGTTATGAATTAGCTCTGAAGACCAATTTAGTCTTTAAATTTTCATCGCAGGTTCACTTCTAATGTTTTATTAACAATAAATTTTCCATCATTATCATTCTGATGGCAATATTGCTAATTGGTAGAAAAGAAAATTGAATAACAATGTCCTGCCAAGGTTTTATTTAAGTTATACTGACAAATATTCCCATATGGATAATCTTGTAGATTCAAAAACTATAAAATCTTCAAAGCTAAACATAAAATGTACATTTAACCCAATTCAAATATCCTAGAAATATAAAAATGGAAAGTATAGATCACAAAATTCAGGATTAACACTACAAAGAATTTTGTTTCCTTTGGAAGTCTCTTTTACCACTTTAGATTCCCATGATAGGCAAAGCAAAAGAAAATAAACTAAAATAATGATTCGAGGTGGAAAAAATCAAGTGGAATCAAAATAAACTGAAGAAACTAGTCCAGTTAAGCCCCTCAACAGGCATTCTATATAGGCAATGATAGCCACAGACACAAACCTTGAATCTACTTGTATAATGGAGCTGCCTTGATAGATTATTTAGAGCTGCATTCACTAACTCCCTGAATAAGAAGACCAACAGTCAGAAAAGTAGTTACCCTAAAAAATTTCAGAAAGAGTTGGAATATACCTGTGACAAGGATCAATAGCAGAAACCACACACATAATGAATATAGCCTGCATAGTCACATGAATACAATCCAGAAGTGTAAATACTCTTGAATCTACAATGCCAATAAGGTCAAAAGAAATTCATATACATAAGAAGTTTACCTCCAGCTCAATCTTTTCACTATGCAAAGCAAGATGCATAAGAGTAATAATAACAGTTTCAATTGCAATCTGTGACTGGGGACCAGTAGCTAGGACCTCCTTTGCAGTAACAACTTTTCCTTTGAAGGGAAGCACCAGTAAAACGCCAAAGTTTGAACTATATCAAAAGTTGAAAAGAATGATTAAAATTGAAGATGATAAGCTAAACACTCAGAAATACAAGATCAAAAACTATAATAATGCTACATGTCAGATTTGTGTAGAACTGTCAGAAGCATAAGTACATGGCAATGTCTCCAGCTGGTCTTTTACAGCCCTTACCTATACCTCAGCTAATTTTGTATAGGCCTGGAGCTGTCTTCCAGGAGGAGCTCTATTAAGAACAGTCTGATAAAGTGAAAGCATTCTTCACAACCATGTAATGATCAAACATTGAGTGAGCATCTCAAAACATTGTGGCTTATCATGTAGACCTCGGAGAAAACGTCATATGAGTACAACAGAGTGGATAGCATACTATAACCTTGTATGAACATCTAGAGAAAAACAATAACCAATAGCAATCAAAAGAAAAGAAAAAAGTGCATGTCAAACAATGAAACTAGAACTCAGCAACATTGCAAGGGAAAGCAGGCTGGAGATTATGCAACATATGGGGAAAAAGTACAAACTCATTGCCGTCACACCTCAACACAACAACATGAATAAACAATTCTAAAAATATAAACTAGAGTATTTGAGGATAGTAGTTTAAATCCCTCAAAAATAATAGCATTATAGGCCACATGATAATGGTGCCACACTGCCAACTTGCAAACATGACTGGTTATCCAGCTTTCGCATTAGTTGTATAGTAACATCTACATGACATGTTTGCATAATCAAATCTTAGATGCTGATGCATAATCAAATCTTAGATGCAAATACAGCTTATAAGTTTGCTATGATTATGAAGTATGTCATGGCAACTCACCAAATATCCTGGAAGAGTTCCTCATGGCCATCCCATGTTTGGAACAGAACACCAATACGCCAAGCGAGCAAAAACCTAACTCGATAATCAGGATCTCGAAGTAGCAAGAACAACCTTTCGATCATTACCTGAAATTATATAGCAAAAAACACAGATATGCAAACAAGTGACATGATAAACCAACAAATGTGTTAGCAGAGATGATCTTAGATTTTCGTTGTTAGATTAGAGATAGGAAATAACATAGCATGTATGATTTCCCATATCCCATAATGTCCCTGTCCTACAACTCTTTCTTGAATTATCACATTCAAATTTTCATTTACAACATCCACCATAGCTTCATCCATTCTACAAAGTTATTTACAACTGTAATTAATGCATATACTTCCGTATTAGTATTCACATGACCAATTTGAGGGCTGAGTAGGATGAAATTGCAAATGCATTCAATAAGCCTAACACTGTCTTCACCTGACCAATTTGAGGGCTGAGTAAGATGAAATTGCAAATGCATTCAATAAGCCTAACACGTCCCACCCAATCAAGAGCTCCAAGTTCTCCAATTCTGTTAATTAGATCTCTTAGGCACTTCAAACCCTGCAAGTAGAAACACACAAAAGCCTAGTTTTAACAGACAATAAATCTTATAAAGACTTCATAAAACCTAGTCAAATCACAGCATAAATGTGAACAGAGTTTTCAACGCTACTGCATGAGAAAGGGAATGTCATAAAAGAAATAAGGAACAAGGCTTGCAATAAGAAAGAGAAAGCAACATCAAATCCAATGTAAATGGCCAATTAGACATCATAATTAACATTCATTTTTATACACGAGAAACAATTGCAGGTCTAATGATGCCAAATCTCCCAGTATCTTAAGGATTTTGGTGCCTTATAATGATGCCAAATTGTGGTATTGGTACTTTTCACTTAAATTTTGTTGACACTCTAATGATGTTGTGATGCTAATAATAATCCGATGGTGGAACCATATTGGCCAACATTTCTCATCCAAAAATTATTGATCCTAAATTCTGATACAAATATGCTTCGCGTGGACATATATTTTACCATAGAAAAGAATTATGTTCAGCTTCTCATCACACAAACAAACTCCTTCCCATTGAATCAAGTAGAGCATTTTTGAGCCTTGCCATATTTGCAGAGCAATTGTCCCATTTGGGACAAAATTCATTAGATCACCTACAATGTTGCACTTCACAATACGACTTCTTATGGTTTTAATTAGCTCATCCTTAAGGTTTAATACTTTCCAAAATGGATATGTTTTCCTAGTACTACATATTTAAACTTTAATTTTGGTTAGTTCTGGCCAACAAAACTAACCAACATTGAGAAACTAATTCCATTCAAAAGGCCATACAAGTTTATTAGATCACAGAATAAAAATACTAGCAAAAGGATCCATTTTGTCAAACAAAAAAGACCTCTAAGACTAAATTTAAGCTATATGTAGTGAAAGCACCAAATCTACTGAAACTCTTAATGATTTTTACTTTCGAGGGAAAGATGATATTCATGTCGCTCTATAGTCCTACACTTTGAAATTCTAGATTTGGTATTCCAACCAATCCCCTCTTCAACACAATCTCCACTAACATTAAAATCTGAAAAATTGCACACAAGACCAGCATATGCCATAAATGAATCAATAGTGAAACTTTAAAAACTCACCCCAGATTCAACTTCCTTTCAAAATACAAAATGAAATCATAGGAAAGTGAGAGAAACAGAGAATTTAAACTCCATAGCATAAAAGACTACTGAAATAAACATTTACTGTGTAATACCGGTTCAGATTCTTGCTTTATCAAAGCCAAGTCAACATGCTTTTCAGGTGTATCGAAGGATAATAGGGTGCTTAACAATTGATTGGCAACCACTAGTATGTTGACACAGTCAAACTTGACATTAACTTGCATCTCAAACATGTCATTTGCGATTTTGACCTGCAAAGAAAGAAGGTCTATAACTTGAGCATAAAAGAGATATAAAACACCTATGATATTTATATAGTCATTACCAAGTCCCAAATCTTTGCAGGAACGGATCTGTGCAAATGTTGACAAAGATGCAAAAGAATAGTCTCGACTATCTGCCAATATGAATTTTAAATCCAAGATAATAGAACTGTTACTGCATGAATTCCAAGAAAACAAGCAAGTCAGACTAATTATGTAACATACCTTTGTGTCACATTCTTTTCCCATAAGTTCAAACAAGATATCCCACGTAACAGAATCTAAAACTAAGAAGAAACTTGAAATTAGTGAAATCATCCCCATCTTCCACCTTGATGTAGAAAATGGTACACCACTGGTCATTTTGCCACCTATTGGTACAATGTCTACATCCGTATCATCCTTGTTCACATCCAGTTCCTCGTCTACAATTCTATTACTGCTGCTATCCAGTGAGCCAGATCCTAGCAACGTAGCCTTATTATTTGTTGAGTTAAAAGCCAATGGCGCAAAATCAAGATTTTTTGCACCTTCAGAAAATTGTTCATACAGCTTAACCAATGACCTTAGGAGCCTTTCTATGGATTGATTTACAGCGTGATGATGAAAAACTTCATGATTAGTTTCCTCTTCCCTCTTGACAAAGAGAGCACTTCCAAGAAAGCTCCTCATTGAAGCTAAAAGCAAGGTCCTCTCACAATAGTCAGAGCTAAAGCCTAAACAACCAAGAGCTTGAAAGTCATAGTTGTTTTCTTGAATACGCTTAGTAATATGATCCAGAAATTGTAGCAAGTAGTCACCCATTTTACTGAAGAATGATGAAGTCTCTTCTCGTTTTCTGCAGGACAGAAATGTATTAATCCTGTGTGCATTAAGGAGAAATAAATGCTAATGGTGCTCCATTTACGTGAAATTATAAATATGTATATTTGAGCATAAATATTGATGTACAACACTAATCTGGTTACAGCCACAGGTTTTATCTGGCATCAGTTACATTCAAGATTACTCATAACTTGCATAAAATGTATTGAACAGCCTACCTGAAAACTAGCCTTTACTAATCATGCAATCAGAATAGACAAAAAACTAAAGATATACACATTGAACTTGGAAAACAAGCATGGTAGAGGTATGGAGTTAGGGGAACTTGAAAAGCATAACTAAGGGAATATAGATACAACACAGTAGCAGGACAAGGATTGTAAGTAACCATGAGGAATTGTCATTTTAAAATGTAAAACATTTACAGCTTAAAGTGATCACTAGCCCATCTAAAACTATACAATACGTGTCCAACATCCAACCCATTACACACATCTAACAAGGAATGTAAACCATATACTCATGAATAATACTCAGCTCCAAGGAAACAAGAAAATTCATGTGTATGGTGAACAGAAATATTGCAATCATGCAAAATACACAAACCTCACTATTAATGCGCCGTGTGTAAAGTTAGATAGCAAAGCACAAATAAATAAAGCTCCAGAGAGAGACATCTGTTCAGTATCCTTATTCAAAAGAGTCCCAAGAATGCCAGCCTCCAGTTCACACAGTAATTGGTCTCTCAATTGTCGTGGAAGATGAACATTTTGATGGTGTTGGGATAAAGCAACCTGTTCACAAATCGCATATGAATTCAAACAAACATGAACCCCCCAAAACACCAAGAAGAAAGGAACAACAAAAGCACAAACGATCACAGCACCTCAGCTTTGGGAACAGAATCAATGCTTGCAATAACTTCCACAAAACAATCAAAAAGCTTGCATTGTCTTGCATGCTCGTGTCCATCTATCTATAAATAATTTGATTTTAGTGTCCCGAACAAAATAAGATGTATGTATGAAGTCCAAAAATCAATAGTTTATTCGAAAATCTAAAATGATGCATACATTGTCACCATCATCTGTTATCTGACAATCATCTGAAAAAGAGCACGGACAGAAAAAACCTTCATAATAATGAATAAAAGGAGCACAACCAGCACAAAGTGCATAAACAGCTGCTGGTAACAAAAGCACCATTCGCTCATTCAATGTGGAAGTTTCCTGTATTGAGAAAACAAACATCATTTGCAAAGAGTACAGTAAAGTTCAAGCCATCATAGAGGTGTCCAATAGTACTTGTAAGCTTAGTACAAGCAGGTTGATCCTATTCTATTCTAATAACAGGAACTAATCATGTTTGGCAACTTGGACCAGAAACCTTCTTCTGAGTTGCATAAAACATTGATGAATAAAACCCAAACTGAGAGAAAAGGACATTGCTATACAAGGCAAGGGAATTGATATAAAAAAAAAATTCGTTAACACCATGCAACAAATAGTAGCACGAGGAACTACCAAAATTTGCATCCAAAGTACAAAGATCATCCGGCATTTAAGCAATACAGGCCCATATACAAAATCAAAGGTGTAAAGGAAAACTTAGCAAATTCTTTTGCACCTTCCTTCAAATAGCACAAGGAACCATCAGAACAGCCAACAGAAATAAACCTCTAGAAGAGCTTAGCCATGCTTGGGTAGTAGCAACAAATAAGGATACAACTATAGCAACACTACCATCTTAAAGCGTAAAGTAAAAGCATAAACACAAAGGAGAGAGGCTAGCATATGTAGCATCCAAGTTGATAATAATTCTCTGCAATGCAAATCACTATGACATCCAAGGGATGGGACCTTGGAATCTTTCCCGAACCACAGAACCGAATTCCTCACTCTAATTTTTGTGAATATTAGAACTTTTTTTTGGAAAATTGAAAAAAAAAACAAACTAGATATTAGCTCTTTGTTGATTTGCATACATTGTAACAGGATAAAGCATACCTCTAAATCTCCTCAAAACCAAACTAGAAAAGATCACCCTAATGACCGTTAACACAGCACATGATTATGCCATCCACTTTCATATTTGACTCCAAAATTTTTGTTCCACCTCAAAGAAGCAAATTATTAGGAGGGGACGACACTTCCAACCATATATCTCATTTTCTAACCTATTGGGACCAAAGAACATAAACAGAGGTATGAATTTAGACAATCCAACTGCAATAAACAAACCTTCCAGTTTAGGCAGAACAAAACAGCTCCCATAAGATTCTTCCTAAGATGTAGTGAATCTTGAAGATCAACCTACAAAAACATTAAAAAGACCAAGTTGAATTTCTAAATATGAAGAAACCAATCTTCACTCTGAAAAGAAAAGCTCCTAGAACTAGCATCCTGACATATAGAAGGGGCTTGAACTAGGCCAAATGAGGATACATGTTCCCTGAGCCCAGTAATAAGAACTTGACAAGCCAATTATTCATTTAATTCCCAACTCATCAACAGGATGAACTCAGTAATAGGTTACATTGAGACGGTGCAACATGGATATTTGTGGGTTAGGTTCAAACATAAAATTCAAGAATTGAGGGATAAGAAAACAGAGGAAAATTGCTATGGCTTCTCTAAGTGTATGAGGCTGGGAAAAACACTGATTGACAATTGAAAACAATCACGACATGGCGAGAAAGCAAATGGTAAATATTCCATAGATGAAGCCTAAGCCACTTACTTGAGAACCCTTGTGAGAAAAGTAACAAGCAATGAAGTACAAAGTGGCCCTGGATAACATCATAGCAAAACGTAAGTAGCAAGTATTCTGATCGTAATAATATAGACAACAGGTTCCTTGTATGAACATTTTCAAACAAAAGAGAGTCTACAGAACCTATAGAAGAGAATCCACCAATACCAAAATAAAATTAAGAAATGGCAAGGTTAAGCGTCATTGAGCTTTCTTCAAAGATGGGATGTGTACATTTCAACAAAAAAATATTTTCTCAGGCAGTGTCATGAAAATAAACTTACATTGATGGCATCTGCTTAAAAATCTTAAGATCCCAAACATCTTGAGGCACGAAACACGTATTTATTAGTTCCTGAGAGAAAACAAGAACATTGGCAGAGCCATATCAAACAAAGGTATGATTGAAGAATCTATAGATACCTTTCTTTCAAGTCAAAAATTTTGAAGATTTCTTTCATTGCTTAAATGTCTCAGCAAATCAACAAGGAAACTGCTTATAATAAATCTGAGAAGCTGAGTCTAAAAGGACTTGTACCCACCTTTGACATGATGTTTCCAAGTAGTATAAATGCAGCATCCACCTAAATGGTTTTCATGAAGTGAATATGGGCAGACAATTAAGCTAGAAACAAGCTTCCAGAATAGATTGAAAATACTGAACATAACCTACTATGAAGAGATCTACCAGATTGTTCAATAAAACAACAGCTGTTATGAGCATATTTTCATTTTCATCAACAAAACCCGCTACAATTACCCTCAAAGCAAAAGAAAGAAGGGAAAGAGCAGAGAAGTGCAAAAAAGCCCCCTCCATTAATCACAGTAAAGGTACAACCATTAGTGATTTGCCACTATAACTACCAACAATATCCTGAATGCTTACGCCATGATCAAGTATTCAACAATTAGCTCCAAGTAGAATGAAAATCAACATCGTGTAAGCATACCATTAGCTTCATACTTGAGAAGGTCGAATGGTGTCTTAATAATAGACCCTTATGAACAATTGTCTCAAGTTTGACAGTTTTCATCTATGGTGGATTTGTTATTCTTGTGATTTGTCTATACTCATGTGAGGTGTGATCGAGTAATATTTTATACATTACTAGAACTCACCCAAAAGTTAAAGCTTTTGAGTTGAATGGTTTCCCCGCACATTTAACAAGAAATCAGCCACAAAATCATAATATGTTATCATTCGTTTTGACCTTAAGGATTGTGAAATTTCAACAATGCCTCAAATGAAAAAAAAAAAATCACAAATAGTTAGCATGAGACAATTTTTCCAGATAGGCTGATAGATAACATCAAAAAGCCAAAAAGAAGATGAAGAGAAGTCACCAATAATAAATCTAGCAAAGATTGTGCAAATGATACTTACAACCGTACTTATATTACTAAATACTGGCAACCCATGCATTAGGCACTTCCATATCAAGCCCCAACCAGAGTGGAACTGCAAATTGACGAATCAACAAGTCACTCCAGGATCACTAAAGAGATACACTTGAAATAAACCATATTAGTGGAACTAAAGAAGATATAAGCAGCTCGATAGGAAATTTATAGCAGAACTCTTTTAGTAAAGGATAACAACGTAAATACTGGAAACTTGCAAGGGGCTTGAATTTTAATAGGAGAGCCCACAAAGATTTATAGAAACTAATAGGAGAAATCTGAAGTTATATCATTTTACAATAATCCTACACCACCAAATCATCAGATGGACACAAAAAACTCTTAGCACACCTCCTCATAGCTTTTCTAATGGGGGATCAAATTGGATGAGAAAACAATTCAAAGAAGACAAACATTTCAATGTTCTTTTATCAGTCAGCTAAAAGAAATTTTAAATAATAATAGGAAACTAACAATCTAAGTTTTATTTGCTAAATGTCAAAAGCAAAAATTAACAAATGTTTGTTAGTTTCACTAAAAAGTTTGAAGAATTGACTAAGTCCTAACTCTATATTGCAAACCTAACACACACTCTGGTTGAAGGACCAATAAAATGTAGATCCAGTGCAATCAACTATATTGGAACACAGGGTGCACCCAATATAAGCCAAGGCAAGGCAAGGAGCTAAAGATGATTCAGAAAGCTTTGAATTGATAACTGTTTTATAATTAAAGCACATTGTCAGAGACAAAGAAGAAAGAACGCAAGAAACTAGAAAAATTAAAGCATAGGGGAAAGAATAAAAACCTTGTTTGGCAAGGAAGAGGAGCCTGATGAAATGTCCACTTTACAATCTGGAATCAGGAAAGTGGCAGAGAGAACCTGCAAACTCCTAACATAGCAAATAGATGCATATTAGAACAAGGGTTGCAAAAGTAATAAAGAAAAGATAGCCAGAAATAAAAAACAAAACTAAAAGGAACATCTATTTATTTTAAGAAAAAAATAAACGTTATTAAAATGAATGATGAAACATGCAAGCATTAGATCGCTCACTTTTGGCCTTTTAACAAAGCACTTCCTTATCTTACGAAGACAAATAATAGAATAAAAACAAGCACAAATTGATTATGTTTATAAAGACCAGAGAACCAGACCTTATAGTCCATAGCAAACCATCATAAGTATGTGTCACATTTGCATCACTCAGAATTCTGCAAAACAAGGTTCATAAATTCAACAAATACAGGAATAATAATCCTCCCCAAAATCATTAGCAATCTGGTTTGGGTTTCACATAACTATCAGTTGACATCATATTTAATGAGGATAAATGATACCAAGACTTGTTGTAGCTAATTTTACAATATTCCTTTGTCAAATAGATTAGCCTCATGGATCCCCACATTTTTCAAATTGACAGTATAGATAGAAGTGGTAGATTACCACCAGCTATAAATCCCTAATTCTAATCAACTTTTTTAGCAATACAAGCCAATAATAACAGATTTCCTTACTGATGAAAGTGAAATCAAACCCCATCAAATTTCAAAGACAAAACACTAAAAACACAGATGTCTTTAGTGGATTAAAGAACCAAAGAGACTTAGAAACAAATTCACAAAATAAGGCAGTATTTTAAGAACCAAAGAGGACAAACAGCCCTGGGACATTTAACCTTCTAAAGAATGATAATAATCCACATGATTCAGACCTCAAAAAATGGCTAAATTGCATTTCTTCCTGCTATGTTTCTGTTAAATGTCAAAATCAGAAACATGTATGTAATTCTATCGATAGGGACAGACAATTCACAAACTTTTACACCAAATCACCCATAATCTAAAGTCAAAAATGCAACTCCAAGAATAGAGGATCCAGAATAATTAGAATGTCATCCAAAGATTAATAAAAGAATTGTACACGGATCACAACAACATGGTCAGAACAGTAACTTGATAATAACTTCAAGCATTAACGTTTATACTCAATCATTTAAAAATTGAAATGCAAGGTGTTAAAAGGTTAAAATTGACTAAAAGAATTTCAAGCAAATAGAAAACCTAACTTCAAACATTCATGCAAGTATGATTTATGGAAAAAGAGATAAACTACAAAAAACAACTTCAGGAGTCCCGTGCATTTTTCAATTTCAAATTTAACACTGAGTGAATATTGCAAAACCACGACAAAGTACTGCAAGGTTATATCAAAATGAAGAGGCAATTACATCTTCTATTACCACATTACAAGCATCATTACCTCTCAAAACTTGAAGAAATTGCTTCAAACCAGTCTATGAAAAGATCCTTACTCATGCGAGTGTAGTAATTACGAACCAGAGAACAAAATGCAGCATTCCTGAAATACAGCAAATGAATTTTGTCCTAATATAGCAGTAGTGAAGAAAAACAAAATAATAATAGGCCATACGACTCAACAATATTGAGAAAAGTTATGTTAAATGGAAAGCCACCAAGATATGTGTGAGAATCTGTTTTATAGATACTGTGGTCAAACATCACCTAAAGTCAGTAATGGCAGAATTGTACATCACCTAAAGTCAGTAATGGCAGAATTGCCTGACTAA
>JANKYE010000009.1:28083846-28100079 GCA_032467995.1 Erythroxylum dillonii
TCATTAATGAATTCAATTCGAAGGTTTCCAAATAGGCTGATAAGAAATTTTGAGATAGAATCCATAATATAATCCTTTCTTTTGTTGATCAAAAATGTGATTTAGATAACAATGATATCTTTAAATAGGCACGTTTACTTTTGCTTGCTGATTCAAATTGGTTTAACCTAGAAAAAGATGTTACAAAATTAACTTGTTATTTGGAATCCGAAACTTAAATCATAAAATAGGTTGATAGAGAATGGAAACTCTAATTTTCTCTGATTAGAGCTTTGATGTATTTATCTAAATTTTAGAATTGCAATTTTGTTTATATGCATCTAAGCACTATTCGAAGATGTGGGATATAATCCTGGGTTTGTTACTTCTCTCTAGAAAACGTCGACTATCTATGGAATAAGATCCCAAGCACGTTACTTCCTTTATATGAGAATGATTCTCAATATGAACTCATGCTCATTAGCCAACAATGCTCTCAACAAAGTAATCAAACTTTAGATTTTTTAACACCAAAAATCGTGAGATTTACACTTCATAATTTATAAGAGAACTCTTTGTGGTCGGCAAGTGATGGCCATCGACTTTTAGTGGTCATCATTTGTCGTATAAGACTAGATAATATTTTAAAATATATAGTTTCCACTTTTATTGTTTTAAGAATATCTAATAATTAAAATTATAATTGGTATGGAAAATAATAAATATATCAAATAATCCAGAGAATATGCAATTATTTTTTGTTGGCGATAAGATTCATTCACATTAGGACTCCTAGTATTCTATGAGAAGTTGCAACTGTTTTAGTAGTTGTCGAGATTCTAGGGATACTGGTGATCAATTCCTAATTTGAATTTTGAATTCCTAATTTATAGATAGAATTATAGAAGAGATCATATATTTGTATGTGTATGCCTGTATATACTCAAATATATTCACAAAACTCTCACAATTGATTTCACGTGAGATTCAACCTAAACACCTTAGCCTACCCTTCTCTTTTCTTCTCTCTTTAATTTTCTTAACTTGGCATTGGAGCCTTAGGCTTTTGCCATGTCTTCTCTACCTGAAACAATCGTTGTTGAAACTCCCTCTAGTGTTATCACTGCTGTCAATCACCCTATTTCTCTAAAACTCAATGATTCAAACTTTTTTCTTTAGAAGGCTTAGATACTTTCAATCATGAGGGGTCATAATCTCGAGGGTTATCTCACTAGTGCTTTTCCCAAACCCTGTAAAACCCTTTTTGCTTCTGCTAAAGGAAATTCAAATACTATTGTTATTTTTGAATACCTTAAATGGCAATGACAAAACCATATGCCTTAAAGCTGCCTGATTAGGATAACAACTCCCGTCGCAGTTCCTGCTGCCTCTCACCATCACACCTATGCTGATATGTGGAGAGCCTTTATGCCTCAATTCTCCTCACAATCAAGGGCATGACAATTGAATCTCCAATTTTGTCTTTTCACTTCTGTCTTTAAAATACTAGAAAAAGTACTCTTTTTGTACTTAACTGTGTTAACAAAATGCGTGGCTTTGCTGACGATCTCATTATCACGGGTGCTCCGGTTGGCAATGACGAACTGATTGTGTATATATTGAATGGCCTAGGTTATGAGTTTTAACCAATTTTAGTGTCCCTCACTACCAGTCAAGAGTCAATGACTATCGATGATATTATGGGCCATCTATTAACCTTTAAGGCTCAAATGGAGGAGTTTAATCTCCAGGATTCCTTCACGCCCACTGCCAATGTCGTTTATAAGTAAAGTAATAGGCAAGGGCAAGGTAATAATTGGAATTAAGGTGTTTTTGGCCAACGTGGTGGCAGAGGCAATCGTGGTCGTGGCAAAGGTCGTGGTGATCATAGAAATAATGCGCCATGCGTCATTTGTCAGATTTGTAACAAGCCCTACCATTCGACAAATCAATATTATATGAGGTTTGATCATACCTTCAATTCTCAAGTTTCAAGAAATCAACAATTAGGTAATCCTTTCGCCGCGTATGTTGCTAATCCTAGAGTGGTGACAAATCGTGATTGGCTCTCGAACACTGGTGCAGACAATCACATAACTAATACTGCAGCTAACCTCGTCCAAGCAACTGATTACCATGGTCCGGAGCAAGTCAAAATATGTATCGACACAGGTTTGGAAATCACTCACACTGGCTCTTCTATTATTCCTAGCAATTCTCAACCTTTGCATCTAAAAAATGTCTTTCATTATCCTCGTATTACCAAAAATCTCTTAAGTGAGTCAAAGTTTTATACTAATAACAAAGCTTCATGTGAATTTGACTAGGAAAATTGTTATGTGAAGGATTTGTTAATGGGGAAGGTCTTACTCAAAGGAGTGCTTAAGGAGGGTGGTGGCCTTCATTACTTTGATAAGTTTAGTCAAATTTCGTCCGTCACGACTGCCTTTTTTTAAGAAAAGGAGTCCGCTGATCTTTGACATCTTCGTTGTGGACATCCCTCTTGTTTAATCATGAGTCAATTAGTTAAGCAAATGTGGATCATTGTTTCCAAGAATAAATTTCTTTCTATAATTCTTGTCAACTTGATAAGGCTTGTCAATTACCATATTCTAGTTCTCAAACAATTTATTCTAAACTCTAGAACTGATACATTCTGATCTTTAGGGTTCTAAACCTATAACTTCATTTGGAGGTTTTCATTATTATATTATGTTTATAATCAATTTAGTTGGTTATATCCACTAAAACAAAAATCAGAAGCACTTCCTGCATTCCAAAATTTCAAAACCATGGCCGAAAATCAATTTGACACAAAAATCAAACAATTTCAAAATGACTAGGGAGGTGAGTTTTGCAGCATGTCAAAATACTTAACATCCTATGGAATCAGTCATCAGTTATCTTCCCCACATGCTCATGCCTAAAGCAGTGTGGCCGAAAGCAAAAACATTGTCACATTGTTGAGACTGACCTAACTTTTCTTGCTCAATCCTATATGCCATAAAATGTTCTGGGATGAAGCCTTTACTACTGTTGTTTATATCCTTAATCAACTTCCAACTCCAGTTCTTAAAAACATGTCACACTATCATACTTTGTTCAAAACTCTACCAAATTACAAACTTCTTGGAGTTTTCGATTGCTTGTGTTTTCTAAGTCATTGACCATACAACTCCCATAAACTTCAATTTTGATTAGTTAAGTGTGTCTTTATAGGTTACAATCTGCTTCACAAAAGTTATAAGTGCCTATATAGGAATTCGGATCGTGTCTATGTTAATCAAGATGTTAGGTTTAATAAGGAATCTTTTCCCTTTGCTAGAGATCATGATGCAATTTCTAAAATTGTGTCTTTATCTGATGATATTTATAATGCTCCTCTTGCTATTTTTTTCCTACAGTACAGGAAATCATAGAAGCCAAAATTTGGTGTCTCATATGCCTATTCCCTCAGTTTCAGAATCCACTAGTGCCCTAAGTATTTCTCCACTGCCCAGTATAAGTCAAAATGGAAATCAGTAACAAGCCCATAATGAAAGCCCTCTTTATAACAATTATACCCACCCTAATTCAGCTTCTTCTGGTCTTTAATTATCAAATCCTAAAATGTTGGCACAACAAGAAAATCAAAATCAAAATCAAAATAAAGAAGAGTCTCAGGTTCCAAGGACTCGTTCTCATCAAGGGGGTAGTGGTGAATATTCACAAACCTCCAAATGCCTCTAACACACACTCAATGGTGATGAGGAGTAAGGCAACTTGGCAAGCCTTTGTTGCTAAAATAGATTCTAATTTTATATCTTTACTAAGTCAAGAACCTGAGGACCACTTGCAAACTAAATATTGCTTACCACTGAGAACAGCCATGGATGAGGAGTATACTGCACTGATTGAAAATCACGCCTAGTCTCTTGTTCAACAATTGTCTAATGCTAACATTGCAGGTTACAGATGGGTGTTCAAACTTAAGAGGAATCTTGATGGCAATATCAAGAGATATAAGGCATGCCTGCTAGCTAAAGGATTTCATCAACGCAAAGGCTTAGATTTTGAAGAAACTTTTAGTCTGGTGGTGAAACCAACAACTGTGCGAGTAGTTCTTTTATTGGCAGTAGCTCAAAATTAGCCCTTAAGCCAATTATATATCAGAAATGCATTCCTTTATAGGTTGCTTACTGAAGAGGTGTATATGGAGCAACCCTTGGGCTACATTGATGATAAATAACCTAACTTAGTATGTAAGCTTCATAAATCATTATATGTGTTGAAGCACATTCCTTGAGCATGGTTTCATCATCTTAACTCAAAGTATTTTCTCTTGGCTTCAATGTGTCAGTGAGTGATACATCTTTGTTTATCTTTTATCGAGACAGAATGATAATTTTAATACTTGTGTATGTTGACAATATTTTGGTTACTGGGAACAATGTTTCAATAATCAATTCCCTCATCAAGAAATTAAGCCATGATTTTGCGGTTAAAGACTTGAGAGACTTGAGCTATTTTTTTGGTTTTGAAGCTATTCGAACTCAAGAATGACTTTATCTGAGTCAAGCAAAATATTTTTCTGATTTTTTATCCTGTGCCAAAATGGAGAAATCGAAACCGCAGAGAACGCCAATAGTTGTAAGTGTACAACTCTTAAATTTTGATAGAAATCCCTTTAATAATATTAAATTGTATAGAAGTGTTGTAGGTAGTCTCCCATATCTCTCAATAAGGCTTGAAATGGATTTTACAATGAGCAAACTTAGCCAATTTATGCACAATCCAACCACTATATATTGGAAAGTAGTAAAACTACTCCTAAACTATCTACAAGGTACAAAGGATCTTAGTATTTTTTATTTCAACTTTTAAAAACATGGACTTGATGGGCTTCTCTAATGCTAACTAGGCCAGTGTCCAAATGATCGAAGATCTACTGGTGGCTTTTGTGTCTTTCTTGTACCAGACTTAATCTCTTGATCATTAAAGAAGTAGTTAGTTATGTCAAGAACAAGTACAGAGTCTGAGCATAAAGCATAAAGTTGAGTTGAGTTGGTTAAGATCACTTTTCTGTGAATTGAGTGCTACGATTCCTCGATCTCCAGTATTGTTGTGCAATAATCTCGGAGCCATGTTTCTTGCTACAAATCTAGTCTTTCATGCTCGGACCAAGCATATAGAAGCAGATTATCACTATGTAAGAGAGCAAGTTGCACGCAGCTTACTCTAAGTTTGATTCTTGCCTTTAGAAGATCAAATTGCAGATGTCATGACCAAATCACTTAGTTCACCACTTTTTCTATCCTTACGCAACAAGCTTCGGCTGCGACAAGCGACCTTAGGCTTAAGGGGGTGTTGGCTACAAGGTTAATTCACATTAGGACTCCTAGTATTCTGCAAGAAGTTACCATTATTTTGGTAGTCGTCAAGATTCTAGAGATACTGGTGATCAATTCATATTTTGAATTTTGAATTCCTAGTGTATAGATAGAAGTATAGAAGAGATCAAATACTTGTTTGTGTATTCTTATATACTTAAATATGTTCACAAAACTCTCATAACTGATATCACGTGAGATTCAATCTAAACACCTTGCCTACCCTTCTATTTTCTTCTCTATTTAATTTTCTTAGCTTCTTCTAATGAAATTTTGTATGTTCTTGCCATTTGACACATTCATCATTTTCTTGAAGCTTATCATTATGAATCTCCATCTTTAATCTACAACATACTTTGGAAGTACTTTTTTGTCATTTTCCATTGTCATTTGTCATATGCTATTATATCTCAGTTATATACTAAGCAAGCACGCAAGTGTTACAAAAAACATCCATTTTCACTCACCATTATTATTTTTATTTTCTTGTCTAGATTATTATACTTGGTCTAAGGTGAGATTTCAAATCTATATATGACAATCAACTACTATAACTATTGTTCCAAAATCCAAAATGCCTACATTTGTTGTAATCATTTTGGTATTTAAAATTTTTAGAGTACATTTATAAGAGTCATAAGTGATAATGTTGTTGTGAGAAATGAGATGTAGAATTTTAGATGTTATTGTGGTAGTTTATTTGTAATTTGTAAGTTAAAATTTAGTGATTAATATGAGTTCCAACTTTACTAATGTTTAAAGTGAAAGTTTTCAAAATAAGGATTAAAGAAGAGTTTGCAAAGAAAAAGAAGGAAGAAGATCTAGTGTTAATGCACAAGAATTGGTACCTCGATGTGGTGCTTCTCTAATTAATGTGAAGTATATTTTAGTATATATAGTTATTCTTATTTACCATATGGTGATATATGTTGTATCGTCTAGTGATAAACTTTGTGTAATACAATGGTTTTTTTAAAAATAATTTCATGGTATTTTTGATATAATGTAGTAGTGTAGTGTAATAGAGATAAGTAATCAGATGGAGAATAAGAATAGTTCTTTTTATAAGTGAAGACCTCATACGGTAGGACAAATAATATTGACATACAGATGGTACTTAAAATTAGAATGAAGTTTGGAAATTCTAAAATGATATTTTAAATTGTGCAAAAAGTATGTAAAGTTTTATACACTTGTGATTGCGATAACGGGAGGACAAAAATATAAGAATGGAGAGTTCAAGATTATAACATTTGCTTATCGTCAAGCTTGATTGCACAAATCACAAGGTTTGAATAAAATGAAATATATATCTGATAGAATAATTAGGTGCAATGCTCAGAGAATGGGTTCTCGAAGCTCTCAAAATTAATTCTAACTCACTAAATTGTTGTAGCAATCATGGAACCATATCGAATCTCAAAAGAATTAAACATTATTTTCTTAATTTTAATTGATAAAACAAAACAAAAGAGGTTTATGATTAATTAAATAATAAACTAAAACTAACAAAGAATTAAAATAAATCAACTGAATATAAAAAGTGAGAAATTCAATTTAATCAACTCCAAGTTAAAGGAAATATCTAATCTAATTATAATATTAATCATTGGTCTAAAAAATAATTTTCACAATTCAAGCAATTAGTCTGAAACTTATTAGGATAGTCATAATAAGTCAATTTTTTTCTAAATTAATTGGTTCATACCCAGCATTCAAATCAAAACTTACCATAAATTGATTAGGTATGATAACATTGTATATCAATTAAATGATAATATTAAATTTAATTAAAAAAGATTAAACCCTAAATTAAATAATTAAGATAGTTATAACTATTCAATTTAATTTTTTATTTTCTGTAAGATAAATATGCAAATTCATAAATAAATTATTTGCTACTTGTACTAACTATTCATGACAATTATTGATTATTGAATTTATGGATAGCTATAGAATAATCAACATTAAATTAACTTGTCAAAACAACCAATATTAATTATTTATGAAATAAAAGAACGTAAAACAAGAAGTTCTTGAATTAGAATAAGATCTAGGTTTAGAACAAAACCTCTCAAGGTTACAACTAGATTGGTTGTATAATCTTGATGTGAAGAATGAATTCCTATTGAGGTATAATCTTGATGTGATGTATATTGAGAAAAATATTTGTGAGAATATTTTAGGAACTGTGATGGGATTTAATGGAAAATCGAAAGACACAATTAAAGTTAAACTTGACTTGGAAGACATGAATATAAAATAACACTTGCATTTGAAAAGAAGAAATGATGGGTCATACATTATTCTGTTGCTTGTTACAACATGTCAAAAAAAGAGAAGCAATATTTTTGTCAATTTCTTAAATTACTCAAGTTTCCATATGGGTATACATCAAATATAGGTCATTGTGTGAATGTTAAAAAGGGAAAAATATTAGGGTTAAAAAGCCATGATTGTTATACACTTTTGCAACGATTACTTCCTATTGGAATATGTGGGTGTTTACCGAAAGATGTGTCTATAACTTTGGGACAATTGGGTGAGTTTTAAAGCAATTATGTTGCAAGACACTTAAAGTTTAAGAGCTTGACACAATGGAAAAAGAAATGGCTTGGATTCTACGTAAGCTTGAACTAGTATTCCCTTCATCATTTTTTGATGTTATGGTTCATTTAGTAATTCACTTACTATACGAAGCAAACTCTGTGGACTGGTTCAATTTTGATGGATGTTCCTGATTGAAAGGTAATTCGTATTAACTTTTAAATTTTTTAAAGTTATTTGTTAGAAACAATTTCTAATATTTTATATTTTGGTAAGTTTTTTTTGCTCTCTTAAGCGTTATATACGTAATAGAGCTCGACCTGAAGGGCGTATTGCAAAGGCTTACATAGTAAATGAATCCTTGACATTTTGTTCGATGTACTTAAATTACATAGAGATAAGATTTAATAGACCAGAGCGTAACTTTGATTTTGATCAAGATGGTGGCTTGTCAATTTGCTCCCAAAAGGTAAGGGCACTTGGTGTGGGTAAATATGTAGAGTTAACTAAAGACAAACTCAAAATCGTCCATTGGTATTTTTTGAACAATTGCAAGGAAGTTGATATATATATAGAATATGTATATTACTTTTGATTCAAACATTCATATTAAAATTGTGTGATTGACTCTCATTTCGTTGTCTCTATTTACTTTTTTAAATAGAGCATAAAGAGTTGATTCGAAGAAAAGGGATTCTCAATGTTGAAGAAAGACATAAGCTTCAGTTTCTATAATGGTTTAGGAATCAAGTAAGTTATATATTGATTATATATTATAAACTTATGACAATTTGTATGTCACATTAACTTATAATTTCATTTTGTCATATAGATGATACGATTACATAACCGTAACGTGCAAGAAGCAACAATAACATTATATTTTTTGGCATGTGGGCCTTATATTTATGTAAAAAAATATGCAAGTTACATTTTTAACAGGGTGAGATTTCATATACAAGATCGAAACAATCGACTTAGAAGCCAAAATTGTGGGGTTATTGTTTAGGGATGTCATGATGACATTTTTATTGACTTCTACAGTATCATCTTTCAAATAATAAAGTTACACTACATCAAAGATAAGAAAGTTGTTCTATTTAAGTGAAAACGACTTAATCTTACTGACATGAAAGTGAATGGGAATAAAACTAGCATCAATGTTAGTAAGACATGGTATAATACTAACCCTTTTGTCCTTGCAAGTCAAGTGAAGCAAGTTTTCTACCTCAACAATACTGTATTGGGCAGCAATTGGAAGGTTTTTCAAAAGTTTCAACACCGAAAGGGATAACGGTCAAATGAGTGAGGATGGAGATGAAGTATATCAAGAGATTGAATTAGAGTTCAATAATGAAGCCATTCAAATAGAAGATGCAGATATATCATCATTCCATAGGAGAGATGTTGATCCTAATATAATACAACTGGATAAAGTATAAGCCAATCTTATCGTACAAAGAGATGAAGACTATAATCATGATGATTTAAATGACAATGATGATTCTTTGGTCAAATATATTAGTGATGAAGAGTCCAATGATAATGTAATTAGTGACAATGATTTCCAAAATCTTGATAATGATGATTGAAGGTAAATAAATTGTTTATATTGTTTAAAATGTTATATTGATGTTCGAGTTATGTTAATCCGTATTGTTAATATTTCACTTATGTTAATGCGTATTGTTGATATTTTACTTAAGTTTATGTGGAATGATAGTGTTGACTTATGTTTATGCAAATATTATTATTTTAGTTATGATTATGTGGATTGTTAGTGTTTGCCTTATGTAAACGAAATGTTGGTGTTTGAGTTATGTTATGCGGAATGTTGATGTATGTTTTATATTATGCAGAATGTTGGTGTGTGCTTAAGTTATGTTTTTGTGGTGTGATGATGTTGAGTTATGTTATGCAGAATTTTGGTTGGTATTTAAGTTATGTTATGCAGAATGTTAGTGTGTGTTTTATGTTATGTAGAATGTTGGTGTGTGTGTTTGAGTTACGTTCTTACAAAATGTTGGTGTTTAAATTATGTTTATGCAGAATGCTGGTGTTTGAGTTATGTTATGCAAGATGTTGGTGTCTAGTTGAGTTTTGTTATGCAAAATGTTGGTTTGTATTTAAGTTATGTTTCAGTGAGATGTTAGTGTTTGAGTTATGTTTATGCGAAATGTTCATGTTTGACTTATGTTTTTTATGGAACGTTGATGTTTAACTTATATTTATGTGAAATGTTAATGTTTGACTTATATTAATATAGAATGTTGATGTTTGAGTAAAGATTATGTGTAATGTTGATATTTCATTTATTGATGTTCAATATAATGGCACAATGTAGAAGCAAGGAAATGAGGTGGCAACTACCGAAGATGTTCCTCCCCCACAATAACCAGATTAATCTGACCCTATCGAACAACAACCATCGAGTTCATCCACCAATGAAGCCATTGCTAACAACCTCTATCTATCTTAACTAATGTTGAGGGATCTTAAGACCTATTAATCTTAACCACCTATAATTAGACTTATGCTCAAATATCTATGTACATGTTTAATGTGTTTTTTTCTTATCATTATTATTTTGTTGTTAGGTTCTAATATCGACATAAGAAAAAGAGGTAGAGGTATCACTAAAGGTTCTGATTTGCAACTCATGAATGTTGTAATGAAAAGCAAGTTGTCTATGCATATTGACCCTAGGCAACGTCATCTTGTTGACAAGATCCAATTAGCAAAATTATTCAATAAGTTAGGAGACGTTGTCAAAAATGAATTGCCTTGCCTTCAGCATGCTAAACAGTTAAAGGAAGACAACTTGCTATAGAATGTTTTGGACAAACTTTCGATAAGTTTTCGATTTATTTAATTATCTGTAATTTTGTTTTACTTATTTAATGATTAATTTAACTTATACGTGATGTTGACAGATGAAGCCCAATATCATCGATATCGATAAGTTTGAAGTTTCGATAAGTCTGAAGTTTCTAGCTGTGTGAGTTCACTGTTAAAACAAAGGACGAAGGATCATCTTTATCGACTCCATAAATACTATAAGTCTTTTCCTTCATATGAGTAGGCAAGGAGACATGTTCCCAAATAGGTGACTCTAGGAAATTGGAGTAAAATGTGTGATTATTGGTCCTCTGCCAAGGTCAATGTTTGTCTTCTTTCTCTTCACATTTGTTTTCATTAATTTTGTTACACAATTTAATGCTTATTTCTTTTATTTATTTAGGAAAACTGTGAGAAAACCAAGGTTAATTAAGGAAAAAAAATGAAAACTCCTCAAAATACTGGTTCTAAATCATTTGTTGTTGTACAAGAAGAATTTGTAAGTGTTTTGTTTAGAAGTTATTATTATATTAGTAAATACAATATATTCTATTATGTTTCAATTTTTTTAATTCATATAACAGAGTCAGAATCAACTACATAGACAAGAGCGTGATAGGATCACACTCTACAAATTGACACACTACAAGGAAGGTGAAGGCTGAACGTTTGAAGAAATGCAAAATAATTATATAAATATAAAAATTTTAATTTTTAAGTTTATTTATTTATGTAATACTAACTAATAATATTTCAATTAAATCTCGATTGCGCTTTAAATTTTAGGATAAGATGCATGAGTTGTTGTAGAGATCATTATCTAACGAAAATAAGCCCAATGTGGATGACATTTGCAACAACGTCCTTGATATAAGATCAGGGTACATCAAAGGTCTTAGGTATAACCCTAAGCTAATTGGTTCATCATCGTCACGACCAGCATATATAACGACGCTTCAAGAGAAAAACTAGTTCCTGAAGGCTCAGTTACAATGTAATGAAGAAAATTTAGATCGTATAGAAGAAAAGTTAAAGTCTAAAGAAAATTTAAAATGTCATAAACAAAAATTAGGCTATACTGAAAGAAAGTTGATCAAGTTTAAAAAAATGGTCCAATAAATACTTGGGTCAAAGTATGTAAGTAGTAGTAACGATGAAGAGTCTTAGTTTGTACTTATTTTTTTCTTAACTTTTGTAATTAATATTTAATTACATTTTATTTTTGTATAAAATGCATTTAATTTTAAATTATTTTTATTTTTATTTTTATTTTACTTTACTTAATTATAATGCAAACAATGTCACCAACAATAATTTAAATGTTACTTAATTATAATTCAAACAATGTTAAAATCAATAAGATGTGGTTGGGTCGGCTGTGCCAGGCCCAGGCCCATCTCCACACGTCTACGGCTCACCAAGCGTTAGTCTCTCATGCAAACGTAAAGATCTACGTAAATACCTAAACCTAGCGTCCATGTCATATATAAGGTACTATTCTACCATGATACAAGTATGAGATTACAACCCTAGCTTCTTCTCTGTTTTCAGCAACAAAAACTTCCACAAAAGACTAACTTGAGCATCGGAGGGGCCTTCCGGGAACCAATCCCCGGCGTGCCTTTGTTTGTTTTGCAAATATTCAACAGCCAAGGTCACATAGGATTATGGATCCAAGCAATAACGTTCAGCCCCAGCAGAATCCGACTGAACCAAGATGAATTAAAAATGTTATCAATAATGATAATTAAATGATAAATAAGAAAGTGTAATAGAAAAAATTCGTCAATAAAACATTTTAGCTACAATTACAAAATTGTCATCAAAACTTTTTAGCTATATTTCACAAAATTTTGCCAATAACCTTCAGTTAAGTTATAAAAAATGTAGCTAAACATATTCTGCTACCAAAAACAAATCGTCGCTAAACATTATTACCTATGCCTTCACTAATGAAGCTAATTACGTTTAGCCACCAAAACAAAACATTGCAATATGTTAGTTGTGACAATTTTCTTTCTCCTCCCCTATCCCTTTTTGCGACGAATAAGTGATCGAAGCAAAATATATTGTGCAATTTTTACATATAGCATTGATATATTTTTAAAGAGTATTGATTTATCTTTTTGAAGGTGATATTTTATTATTACAAACTTGTGGTATTTGGAGTATATAGTTGTGGGTTTCAAATAATTGACTAAAGGATTATTTATTATTTACAATATTATATTGAAAATTTTATATTAATTGAAATGGATCATAATATTACATTTATATCTTAACCACAATCCTTTTCCATTTATCTAATAGTGACCACCATACAATATACCACCCGAAGTTAGGATAATCATATGAATTAGGCAACAACCTTACAAATACATAATTAAATTCAAATTATAAAATAGGTGTATAACTTAATAATCTTTACATTATATGTCAAAAATAATATACAACATAATAATTAAAGTACAAACAATCATTGAATAGTTTTGCATATGCGTGCTTTTATATGTAGTTTAGATACAAGAGGAAGGTATAGATGAGGTAAGAAGCTATAATCATTTGACATCACTCAGTTGCATAGGTGCTTTCAAATCTTCATTGATCGCTTCCATTACAAGTTATATGTATAAATAACAATATATTTCATGTTAAATATATATAGAACATATACAAATCAATCTACCATAATTTCTTATTCAAGTACCCAATTCTATACCAAAAGGCACAACATAGGTAAATCCCATTGTCATTATTTTGTAAAACAACAGTTGAATTAGTCAAAATATTATTCATTCCTTATAAGTTAGCACAATCATAATGTTTAATTGAAAAATGTAACAATGCATTCAAATTGATATTTACAAAATATTATTATTTTTACTTATTCTCTTGTCTCAGGAATTCTCCTCCATAAGATATAGGAAATATGGATTAAAAACTATAACATCGCATTGCAAACCGAGTGACATCTTCATCTGCAATAAAACAAGTACCTGTAGCCTTAAAATAAGTTTTTTTTATATTATAAGAAAATGCAATGGGATCTTATCTTATCACGAATATTACAAATCTCAATTTATAAGCCATTAATGCTCCACTCAAGTTATGGTTAATGTTGTCATCATGATTTGAGTCTAATATCATAATATTTCCTACTTTTAATGAAACACAGAGATATCACCAATGATCATTATAAAGTACGAGGACCAAAACTATAATTAGAAGAATATTTAACTCCAAATCATTAGTTAAACTATTATTTCATAAGATACAATATTTTTAGGTAATAAAAAATAAAGAAAATACACATATTTAAGTCTTCGTGCATACATCAATGCTAACACCTAAATCCTTACTAATATTTTTTGCATACTTTGAAACAATATACATGAAATCAATAGTGTATAAAGATTTTATCTATGTTTACCTATAACATTTGGTGTTACATCTACCTAATAACATTACAACATAAATTCAATTCTATTATAACATTTATTACCCTTCTTTTCATAACTAAAGATGCTAAGATTACTTAATACAAATAGTGAGTCCATTAAGTAAGTGACTAGATGAACTCTAAGAACTACATCTCAAGTAATAAAATTGATAAATTGCTAATAAAATGCTAGGTATATGCGTTAAATATACGTAAAGAATCATAATATTGTAAGCTAATATAGAAATTACTTTCTTTTAATTTGCTTAATCATCCCACATTTTTACTTGTGTGATTCTTAAGGTTAAAACATAAAAGGATTTTATTTATCATTAATACAAACCTAACATTTTGAATGACATTGCTATTAAGACTTGTAAAATAATTATACCAAAATTGAATTAATTTTAAGTAGTATAATATACATACCTTAAAAATTAGTAACAATAGGTACACCAACATTAATATTAGTTTAACAAATAACACAATTACCTCTTCTTCGATGCAACTTTTTCTAGAAGATTTTTATATAACCATATTCGTAAGTTGGAAGTCTACTATAAGATGAAGATTTCTTATTTTGTTCATTCACATCTCTTTTTATAGTCTCTTTTACTTTTTCCTATTTGTTGTCTTCAACACTATCATCAACATCTTTTCATTGCCCAACTGTTCTTCAATGCTTGCATTTCATTTAGAATATCAAAGTTATTATACATCGTCTTCTTGCTCTTCTCCTTTATTGTCTTACTTTAAGCTTCTCAAACTTTTGCTCTGATACCCTATCAGCTTCTAAGGCCTTATTAATGTTGAGGTCATCCCAAATTGTAACCCTTATCATCTTTACCCACTTGAAGGGATGATTCAGGCATATCATATCGAAATAAAAATATGTAAACAAATTATAAATTGAGGTCAGGTTTTATGAATTACACATTATGTATTAAGTCCACATATTTATTAATTGTTTCAATTTGTGGACACATGATTCACCATTAATATAGTTATGCATATAGCCATGCAATGGGTAACACCTTTGGCCTTTGTATCAATAATTGCATATTGATACAATAATTTATGTTAAGCATAAAAACACATCCAACATATATTATAATCCTCCGATAAAAACTCTAAAAGGGGTTTGATTATGTAATGACTTATTGACCATATGAATTTTGAGCAACATAATTAAGAATATTGTGTGCCTTTGTTAATTGCTATAAAAATATCTGAAGGCTACAATCCGTCCTGCTCAAAACCTCAAGTATAATAATAAAGAATATAGACAATAATAGAAGCATTAATAAGTTACTAAATAGTATGAAATCAATAATAAATCATCATTAACAATAGGAGCATTTCACCTAAGATAGAATCACTAATCTTTATCAATAAGAGTGAGGATCTAATCTAATATGTGACTAAAAAAAGAGGTTGAGACACAGATAAAAGGACGGTAGAAAATGGTTGAAACAAGGAAATCAATTACCAAATGATAATACTGACGTTGTATAAAACCCATCATGTGGATATCATTATTATACAATTTATCTCATGTCATTATTACTTAGTTTGAGAATGTAATGGGCAATGGAATAATTTACTAGTCAATCAGCTTATTTAATAAGTCTGAAACCAACGCCTTCGATTTTTTTTACACCCATTGCATTATGTTCTTTGTTGTTCTTCTTGCATTACTAACTCCTGAATAGAACCCAGAAATAAAGAAACAGAACCATGTAATCACTTATAACATATCGCGTTTCATATATCTAGATATGAAGAAAGTAGTTGTATCAACTTACTGACATAACAACTTATCCATATGGTATGCAGACGTTATTGCTCGCTTCTTTTTCTGTTTATGAATATTCTCAGAGTTGTCAAATGTGATGTTATTTAAAAACGTATAAAAATCGATGCAAAGCACAACTCCTGAGCTGCTGAAGTAGGCCACTAATATGTGATTCGATGAACTTAAAGAGATGGAGAGATTTAGGATGAAGAGAAACCTTTGCTACAGTCTGTCTTTGTTTTATTTCATACGAGCTATTGTTAAAA
>JANKYE010000009.1:28153254-28163486 GCA_032467995.1 Erythroxylum dillonii
GATTTTAGACCGAGTTAGTCTAAGGTTATCCAACGCGATCAGTTTTCTATACTTTGTATTTCTCCGGGATGTCGGAAACTGTTTCAATTCGATATATTTGTTTTTCCGATTCGCATTCGATTCGGAATTCTGCTTTTCGAGTTTCTCAGTTTGTTATTCGTATTCTGATTCAAAACTTTCCGAGTATTCGTTTCGCTCCGATGATTCGATTTGTATTCCGATTAGCGATTTCTAGCTTTTCGATTTTCCGTTTTTTGTTCCGTTTTTCGGTTGGGATCCGGCTCCCGGATCGGGTCCCAACATTTTTGGTATCAGAGCAAGAAGAGTTTTTGAGGGAATCTGTATAAGTAGTTAGATTTCGAATACGGGTTCCAACACCACAGTTACGCTATGCCTCCGGTGCTGACATGGAGGGATTTTTTGGAAGCTTTCAGGAGGAAGTACTTCTCGAAGGTCTATATCCAAGGGAAGGTTAGAGAATTTTTTAATCTCACACAAAGGGATATGAGTGTGAGTGAGTATAAGTGTGAGTGAGTATGAGTTGAAATTCACCCAGCTTTCCCGATATGTGACCAACATTGTGGCGAATGAGGAGGATAAGTGTCGTAAGTTTAAGGGTAGTCTTCATCTGGGGATCAAAGAGAAGGTGTTGATCTATAACTTCTGTGACTACTAGCAGCTAGTACATGCTGCACTCCAGGATGAAAAACTGGAGAGTATAAAGTATGAAGTGAACAAGAAGAGGAAGAGTCGGGAACAGTCTGCTAAGAAGGGAATTAATGCTCCCATGCCAGAGAGGAGCTTCGGCTCCCAAAGCAAAGTGGGGAGTAATGGCCCTACAAAGAATAAGCAAGTGAAGGCAGTTTTAGTGCAAGCCTCAACTGTAGGAGGCAATAAAAAGATGGAGAGGAGTAGTCGCATGAATACGAACCCCCAATGTGAGTATTGTGGGAAATTTCACAGGGGATAGTGCTTCAACTTACTTGGAGCATACTTCTGATGCGGTGAGAAGGGGCATATGATCAGGGACTGCCCCCAAGCAATAAGGCAAAAGGGTCGCAGTCGCAAACCCCAAGGAGAGCAGAAACAGTGGGGACTAGATCAGTCACTAGGATGGGTAGTTCAGGAGCTGCTAGGAGGGTCGATCCTCCAGGGAGCCAAGGCGTCAGGTTCAGGCTCAGACAAGGCTTTTTTCCATGACTAGAGATGAAGCTGCAGCTGCTCCTGAAGTTGTCACAGGTATGGTTCAGTTATTCAATTCTACAGTTTATGTCTTAATAGATTATGGTTCGACACATTCATTTGTTTCTGCAAGCATGGTTTTGCATGATGTGATTTTGGTGCCATTGGATAATTCCTTGGTTGTTAGCACTCTTTTAGGGAGGAAGGTGATAATAAGCTAAGTATATAGATACTGTACACTGATTGTTGAGGGTGCTAGAATAGTAGTAAACCTATTACCCCTAGAGTTGAAGGCTCTAGATGTGATACTGGGTATGGATGCTATGGAGAAATATTATGCAGAGTTAGACTGTAGCCACAAAGAGGTAGAGTTTGACCTTGGAAATGGTGAGAAGGTAATTTTTAGAGGAGATAGGAGAATCTTGTCACCCAGGATTGTTTCGGTTTTACTCGTCGAACGGATGATGAGAACAGGGTGTGAAGCCTTCTTGGCACCCGTCGTGGAAACTTATGTGAATGAAGGGAAGTTAGAGGATTTTTCGATTGTGAGGGAGTTTCCAGATGTGTTTCCAGAGGACTTACTTGATTTGCCGCCGGTGAGGGAAATCAAGTTTGCCATTGACTTGATTCCCGAAATAGCACCCATTTCTATACCACCGTATAGAATGGCTCCAGCTGAACTGAGGAAGCTTAAGGAACAATTGGAGGAATTGTTAGAGAAGGGGTAAATGCAGCCGAATTCATCACCATGGGGAGCGCCGGTTCTATTTGTTAGGAAAAAGGATGGGACATAGTGTATGTGCATCGATTACCGGAGACTCAACAAAGTGACTATTGAGAACAAGTATCCTCTGCCTCGGATTGATGACCTGTTTGACCAGTTGTAGAGAGCAAGGGTTTTTTCCAAGATTGATCTCAGGTCAGGCTATCATCAGCTCAGAATCTAGGAGTTTGATGTAAGCAAGACAGCCTTTGGGACTCGTTACGGGCATTATGAGTTTCTAGTTATGCCCTTCGGATTGACCAATGCTCCGGCTGCATTTATGGATCTTATAAATAGGGTTTTCAATAAGTATCTGGATCAGCTTGACATAGTGTTTATTGATGACATTCTGGTTTATTCCAAAAGTGAAAGGGAACATGAGGAACATCTCAGGATAGTGCTGCAAATATCATAGGAGAAGGAGCTTTATGCCAAATTTAGCAAATGTAAATTCTGGCTTCACAAAGTGATTTTCCTTGGACATATGATATCTAAGGATGGGGTACACAATGATCCAAGGAAAATTGAAGCAGTGGTGAATTGGCATGCACCAACGACAGTGGCAGAGATAAGAAGTTTTTTGGGTCTGGCGGGGTATTATAGGAGGTTTCTTGAAGGATTCTCAATGATAGTTGCTCCTATAACCAAGTTATTGAGGAAGAATTAGAAGTTTATCTGGAGTGATGAATGCCAGAAGAGCTTTGAGGAGCTTAAGCACAGATTGACAAGTGCTGCAATTCTGACTTTGCCCACAGGAGAGAAAAGTTATATAGTATACAGTGATGCTTCAAAGAAGGTTTGGGTTGTGTATTGATGCAAGGAGACAAGGTAATAGCTAATGCCTCGCGGCAATTAAAGCCTTATGAACTGAATTACCCAACCCGTGTTCTGGAATTGGTAGCAGTAATTTTTGCCTTGAAAATTTGAAGACATTATTTGTATGGGGTGTAGACAAAGACTTTTTTGAATCATAAGAGTCTCAAGTATTTATTAAGTCAAAAAAAGCTGAATTTGACACAGAAAAGATGGTTAGAGTTGCTCAAGGATTATGATTTGTTGATTGAGTATCATCCAGGAAAGGCAAATGTAGTGGCGGATGCTTTGAGTAGGAAATCCTCTATAGCTAATGTTCAAACAGTGTATTTGCCGTTATTGGAAGAAATGACGAAGCTTAGAATAAGTTTGAAACCGGAGGAACCAGATTGTGTTATTGCAAATTTCAGAGTGAAACCGATACTCAGGGAGAAAGTTAAGGAGTTACAAGCACAGGATGCAGAATTGTGTAAGCTCCGATAAGAAATTCAGGATAGCAAGAAAGCTAAAGTGGTAGTGAGGGATGATGGACTTATGGTTGACGGAAATAGACTTTGTATTCCAAATGTCAAAGAAGTTAAGGATGAAATACTAGATAAGGCACACAATGCGCCTTATACCATACACCCAGGTACCACCAGGATGTACAGAGATCTGAAAGAGCATTTCTAGTAGAAAGGCATAAAGAGAGATGTAGCAGATTATGTGAGCAAGTTTCTAGTGTGTCAGCAAGTCAAGGCTGAACATCAGGCACCATCTGGCAAGTTAAGGCCATTGTCCATTCTTAAATGGAAGTGGCAAAGGATAACTAGGGATTTTCTGATTGGATTGCCCAAGACTAGTAGGAAGCATGATGTCATATGGGTTCTTATTGATCGTTTGACGAAACCAGCCCATTTTCTGGCAATTAAACAGACTGATTCTCTGCATGTGCTAGCAAAGAAGTATATTGATGAGATAGTAAGAATACATGGGATTCCCGATTCTATGGTTGCTGACAGGGATTCTCGATTCACTTCGAGATTCTAGGGAAGCTTACAAGAGGCTCTGGGAACCAAGTTGAATTTTAGCACAGCTTTTTATCCCCAGATGGATGGTCAATCTGAGAGGACCATTCGAACAATTAAGGGAATACTCAGGGCATGTGTGATGGACTTTAAAGGAGCTTGGGCTGAACATTTGGCATTGGTCAAATTTGCTTATAATAATTCGTACCACTCAAGCATTCAGATGGCTCCTTATGAAGTACTGTATGGAAGGAGATGTAGAACTCCGATATGCTGGGATGAAGAAGGAGAGAGGAAACTAATAAGGCTAGAGTTACTTCAGATGACAGTCGATAAGGCTAATCTGGTTAAGCAAAAGCTTAACGCAGCACATGATAGAATGAAGAGTTATACTGATGCACACCAAAAGGAGATGGACTATGAAGTCGGTGAGAAAGTATTCCTTAAAACGTGTCCATGGAAAGGAGTCATGAGGTTTGGCAAGAAGGGCAAGTTGAGTCCGATATATGTGGGTCCATATGAGATTGTAGAGAGGATCGGACCGCTAGCCTATAGGTTGGCGCTGCCACCAGAATTGTCACTGATATATGATGTTTTTCATGTGTCCATGTTGAGGAGGTATAGATCAGATCCATCCCACATCATTCAGACCACTAAGGTTCAATTGAGCGATGATCTGAGTTATGAGGAAATTCCAGTAGAGATTTAGGATACCAAGGAAAAGGTCCTTAGGAGTAAGATAGTTCAACTAGTCAAAGTTTTGTGGAGAAACTTTAATATCGACACCTCTTCAATGAATCAGGTAAGAATTTCGAGGACAAAATCCTTTAAATGGGGAGAAATGTTGGCCCTTAAATTTTTTTATTTGATTAAGCATGATTAGATTTTTTATGAGGTCTTGCTAAATTAATGTAAGTTGGAATTAATTAGCATGTTAATATTAATAAGATTATGTGACATAAGTGAAGTGAATTAAAGTTTAAGTGAGAAGTTGCCTAAGGGGTATTATTGCAAGATCATTTAAGTTGTAAAATCTTAAAGCTTTAAAGGAAGGGCAATATGGACTTTGTGCAATTATTAATGGTATAAAAGGAAGAACTTTGTCTTTCAATTAAAAGAAGCAAAAAATGAAAATAAAGAGAAAAGAGGGAGAGAGAGAGAGTTGTATGGGGAGAAAAGGGGGGAAAGAAAGAAGACTCACCAAGAATTTGATTTTTCATAACCTTTAAGAGGGATTTTGAGAGTGAGTAAGAAGAGAAAAAGGAAGAGGAAGATTCAAGCTTCCATTAGAGCCAAGAAAATCATTGTAAGGTGAAGATTCAAGGTAAGTGATTTTTAATGTTTTGGATTTTTGAAGTGTCTTTGGTTCAAAGAGCTTAGGAAATGTATGGGTTTAGATATTCTAAGATCAATTTCATGCATTTGGTTCTTTGGATTTTCAAATTTGAATTCTATTGAATTGGGAATTTTTTTCATTGCTAAAGGGAGGCAAGAGGAGCAAGAAGAGACACATCCTTCAATAAGTTTTCAAGCAAGGAAATCAAGGTGGGTGACATTTTTATAATTGAGTAAATAAGCTATTAAAGATTCTTTTAAATAAGTGGAATTAAATGATTTCCAACTACCTTGAAATGTATATTTATCATTCTTTAAGATGGTTTGAGAATGTTCCATATGTTTTTGTATATAAATTTTATGAATGAATTTTGAGTGATATGGGAATGATTTCAAATTGTTCTGTAATTGTTGTATTTGTGGCTTTTAGATGATTTGAGCAATGCTTATATGATTGGTATGGGTTTTTGGTTGATGAATTGTGCAATGATGTTAGAAATGCATATGACATAAGTCATGCCTATGAAATCAAGTTTCCAAATTGTGTCATATGAGCAACATGTTTCTCGTTCATGAATTACATGTTATGTGGGTTTATGGTGGTCTGTTCTATCAGTCAAGTGCACTTTTCTAAAGGCTTCTCCCGCCTGTCCACTAGTGGTATGGAGCTCCCTCGCGGACTCCCATAAGTTTACGGCTACATAAGACCACTTGGTGGAATTGCGATAGTACGTTCTGTTCACGGCTACACAGGACTCTTATAGGAAATGTGTAGTAAGTTCTGTTAAGGATCCACCCGAACCATTTTGATGTGTTTAATGGTTTTTTTATGTGTTTTATTGGTTATGATGTACTGGCAAGTTTGATGGATGTATGACTTGTGTGAATTGTGAACTAGTTTGATAAGTTGAGAAATAGATGTTTTATGGATTTTGTGATAAATTGTCATGAAATTTTTCAAGGGCTTTTGTTTATTACCGATTATAAAATTGTTACCCACGAGCATTAAGCTCACCCCCCTCACCTTCCCATCCACAGGCGATGAGAAAGATATCGAGCTATCGAGTTGAGCATCAAGGCATCCCTCCATTTTGCACTTTTGTTCTTTTGATCTTTGGAAGTTGGAATTTGTAAAACGATGTTTTAGTTGCATTTTGAGAAATTATTGCCTTTGTAAAGTTTGTATTTTTGGATTATGTTGTAAGCTAGATCGAAATGCCCACTAAAGCATTGTAAAACTCTTATTTTGATGCGAATGAAATACTTATGCACTATGGTTGTTTATGGCTTTTCAAATTTTTACCTTGCGAATTTCAATTTTTCATAAGGATAGGATTGTGTGCTGAATTCAAGGGAGAATCTAGAATAATATAAGTACAACTGGTAAAATTTGACTTCTTGGAAGTTGTAGATGATCTTTCTATCTTTCCAATGATAAAAAGTTTGTAAGTTTTGGATAATATAGTGGAAAGTTATGTTCATTACAAGTTTTGATGCTGCATAGGATTTGTGTATGTGACAGCTATGGTGAATAATAGGAAATTGTGGTTTAGATAAACCAAATGAGTTGGAAATTGAGAATGTTGTGAGATAAGTTTGGTCTTTGAGTTGTTATGAAGTGTTTTGGCACTAGAAGAGTTGATTTTAGGGAGATATTGAGCGTATATGATGTTAGATTGGATGTAGGAAGCTTTCGAGGGGCCTTCGAGGGGTTTGGGGAACCCCTATATCCGTTAGACGGACTTTAAGTCCGTTTACTGGACCTTTTCAGGTATAAAAACACCCCCAAGCTAGTCCATGTCCATTTAACGGACATGGATGTCTGTTAAACGGACCTTCTCGGGTGAAAATTGGCTCCCAACCCTGACAATGTCTGTTAAACACACATTCACGGGACAGCTTAAGGAAATTGTAATTTTTGACCATTTTAGAGGCAGAATCGGACTTTGTGGTCTTCATGAAATTGTAGATCTAGATGTCTTCTTTCAAATAGTCCAAGAATGAACTCAATCAGACATCTATATTGAATGTTATGGCAATCGCGCCAAGATAGATACAAATGGATTGAGGGTATTAACATGTTTGATTTCTTTCAGACATAACTTCCTCATCTGACCTCCAAATGAAGTGATTCTTGAAGTAATGGATTTCTAACATACGTTTCTATCTCTTCTTAAAAATTGGTATTTTTTGAAGTTAATTTGACAATGATTTATGGAGAGAAAGTGAGGGGTTGGTTGGGAGAGTATGATTGGGGTATGTACATGCTTTAGCTTTTTAAGTATATCTTCAGCTGTAAAGCTCCAATTAAGATGATTCTTGATTCAACACAAACTAGAGACTTAGAGCTACACCTTCTTTGAAGAAGTCAGGTTGTGATTTTGGTGATTGACAGGTGTGGGCACACCACCATTGTGGAATGATGGCAAATGACCTAAAGGGTTATATGCACAAGGTTTATGGCTTCGAATGTTGGGCTCTGGAAACGGGGTCCAACATCTAGGAAGGCAATCAAACAAAATGAGTTATATTACATATGACAGACCTGTGTATTGTGTAATTGTGTATGTTGAAAACTTGAATTGATGGTTTTTGAATTGTTGATGAATTATAAAATTGAATTGTGTTGGATGAAATTGAATTGTGTATGATTTTGATATATGTCTTCGTTTATTTTTATAGAGTAATGGAAGGAAGTTCAAGTACTCCTAGTTCAAAAAGATACAATGATCCAGCTTAGGCTAATGCTACATTGGTCCCATATATGAAGAACCTTACAATTTGCTTATTTTGTAAGAAATATTTGAAAAGTGGAGGAACCACCCAATTGAAGAAGCATTTAGCTGGGGTTAAAGGTGATGTAGAACACTATAAAAAAGTAAGTTATGATGTGAAGTGGCAAATGAAGCATTGCTTGAAGAATATCAACACGAGAAAGATAGAAGGGAAAGTTGAATTTCCAAATTGGTAGTGGAAGTTTGTTTGCTGGTTTTTGTGGTGATTATGGAAATTTTAAGGTGGTAGTGATAGTGTTCTATCCTAGGCCTAAAAAGAAGTGAATGTTACACCTGGACCTGATGTGAGGAAAAGAAGAACGCAAGTGAATAGATTTTTTGCATCACGAAAAACTCCTGGAGCCCAATCAAGAGATATAGCTCACAATGTTGATATGGTAATAACTAGATGGTGATATGATACAAGTTCATCATTTAATGCTTCTTAGTCTTATTATTGTCAACCTATAGTGGATACAATAGCATCTTATGGTCCGGGATACAAAACTCCTTCGATTGATGACTTAAGAGGTAAACTTTTAAGTTTCTCAGTTACTAAAATGAAAAGTTGTTTGGCTGAAAGAAGAGTGAATTGGGCTACTTTCAGGTGTTCAATCATGTATGATGGTTGGACAAATAGGAGACAAAAGCTTATTATTAATTTTTGGTTTATTTTACCAATGTCTCGATGTTTTTGAAATCTATTGATGCATCTGCCCTTATTAGAAATATTGATACTTTATTTAAGATATTTAATGAAGTTGTGAATGAAGTGGGGCTAGAAAACATTATTCAATTCATTACTGACAATGATTCTGCTTATAAAGCGACAAAAAAAAAGATTATATAATAGATTTTTTTTTGGGCTCCTTGTGTTGCACATTGCATTAACCTAATGCTAGAGAATATAGTGGATCCTAAGTATTTTCCTATTATTGATGAGACTATGCAGAAAGCTAAAAAGGGGTCTAAATTCATCTATAATCATGCATAGGTGTTGAATTTAATGAGAAAGGAATTTACCAATGGTAGGAATTTGTGTCGTCCTAGAGTGATAAGATTTGCAACAAATTTCTTATCACTTCAGTCTTTTGTTTCGATGAAGAAAGAGTTCAGACAAATGTTCACAAGTGATAAATGGCTTGCATCTCAACAGGCTAAGTCTAATGATGGCTTAGACGTTTCTAGCGTTCCATTGGAAGATAGAGAATTTTGGTCTCAATGTCAATTTGTTATTTGAGTTTTTGAGCCTTTGGTGAGGTGCTTCAATTGGTTGACAGTGAAGAAAAGTCCATAAAGGGCAAAGGAAGCAATCAAGACCAATATGAATGTAGGCCTTCTTTGTATACACTATATCTTGTAATCATCAATGAGAGATGGTAAAGACAACTTTCTTCTCCATTGTTTGCAGCTAGGGCATTTTTTAATCCTAGTTTATATTCTACAAAGAAAGCTAAAGTTAGTAGAGGCATGTTATTCACTACTATAACATTTTTTTTTTGAAGAGCATTCACTACTATAACAATTGTTGGCATTAAATGATGCAAAATCTCTTATGCTCGCAAATTGAGCTTTATAAGTTGTCTTTTGGGGATTTTGTGTAACATCCCGGTTCAATACAAAAGATTAGAATCCTAAAAATTTGGTATATGTGAGATCAATCAAAGAAATTGGGACAACACATCTCATGCTCATGCATTAGATACGGTGCACATGCACATCAATAGGGAATCCTTGCACATAACAATAATTGTACATGCATTCATGGACATTCCCGATATAATTGGCAATAAATGTGACTGTTTAGAGAATTGTGGGTTTTTTATCTTGAAAATTTATTTGGAGAGTGCCTTTATTGTTTTTGTAATTTTAGAGAATTTTTCTGAAATTTTTCGGGGGTAAATCCCGGACTAAGAAAAATGCTGAGGGGCAGACCAACTAATAACCGGTATTCGAATTTACTGTCTATGGTATTGAATTTTGGACCTATGGTTATAGGAATTTTTGACAAGTGGAATTTATGGGAAATTGGGCTTGAAATTGTTTAATTAAGAAGAAATTGCTTGAGCTTGACATGTGGCATGACACATGGCAACTTAATAGCCATGTATCTATTTAATTAACGCTAGGTTTGTCTTCTTTTAAGCTCTCTCTTGCTCAATCACGACACCTTCTCTTTTAAGCCATGTGGAGTTCATTTTTTGGAGATTTTCTCTCCTTTTTTCGTGCATCATCCTCCTTCTCTTCCTTCTTGCACTTTGATCACTTAAAGCTTAGCTATTATCTTCTTCTTGCTCTCTTCTCCTTGCTCTTCATAAAGACCAACCCTTTCCTTTGGAGATGATGATCGTTGGTGAT
>JANKYE010000009.1:28179774-28191484 GCA_032467995.1 Erythroxylum dillonii
TTTTCTCATAAATTTTTCTTAATTTCATCAAATTTCCTTAAATTCATAAATTTTCTCACCAATTTCTTTCTCATTTATTTCATTTTAATATTTCTAATTTTCATCAAAAGTTCGGGGTCCAACATTATGAGACTTAAGGACTTCAGCATGCCACAAATGATGGTGAATTAGAAAAACTAAGAGGTAGACAGTTACACCATTATAATCCATGCCATAGTACTCATCAATGGCAGAAACCAAATACCCCATACCCAAATTGTTGCTCCTCTTGTGTAGAGTCACAACAATACCATTAAGCACATGTCTAGAGGTGCACACTGAGATGCTATGATCCATGTACCATAACAGAAAAAGTTCCTTTGTTGAGCACTTATTGGTTTTTGATTTGTCAAAAACCAATTGACACATGAATTTATGTAATAACAAATGCTCATGGGTTCGTATGATGTTGTTGTGGGCATTTTTAGAATCAAATCGCTCTAACCCAGTGAGTTCATTCTAATAGTGAAAAGCACAAACCTGTAATACTCCCATGATCGTGGCATTGCTGGAACACTCCACCTTGACCACGTTTTTCTCGATTGACCTCATATATCCCTTGGAACTTGTTCCTTAACCTGTAATAACATCAAAAATATGAGATTAAACAATCAAAATCACTCCAAACATATTAAAATAAGAAACTTATATTCAAGAATTCACAAAAAAACCTAACTATCATAACATGTTAATTTATGGTCATTAGCTTGACCATTCATCATCCGAATCTTGTTTAATGAAATGAAAGGAAAGAAATTACTTCCCTTTCTTATGAAAAGAACCCTCTGAGATACGGTTTAGATATTTTTTTCATTCACTTTGAAGTTTTCCTTATTATAATTCTACGACTATAAAACTCCATGGTCAAATATGTAGGTTTCTTTGGAAGGCCCAGTCCATTATAATTTGAGGCTTTTTGGAAACAACTTTAGTTTTAAATTAAATAATAAAATCGCATCTCCTACTTTGAACTCCTTTTTCTTGATATGAGAATCATGTCATTTCTTAAATTTTTCCTTATACAACTTGGCATTCTTATAAGCATTCAATTGAACTTTATTGAGCTCCTTTAACTGTAAAAGGCTTTTCCCACTCGCTTGCTTCCAATCAAAATTTAAGGCTTTTGTAGCCCAATATGCTCTATGCTCTAACTCCATGGGTAGGTTACCATAAACAAGCTGAAATGGAGTCATACCAATTAGATTCTTGATGGGGGTTTGATAGGCTTATAGAGCATCATCCAACTTTAACGCCAATCGTTCCTTGAACTGTTTACAATGTTCTCTAATATTCTTTTCAACTTGCAGTTAAAAATCTCCACTTTTCCACTTATTTATAGGTGTACGGAGTGACAACAAGATGGTAGACCCCATATCTTCTAAGAAGAGCATCGAAGGATTTATTGAAAAAATGTGCTCCTCTGTCATTAATTATGGCTCGTGATACCACAAATCGATTAAATAATCATTTAATAAATTTCTACACCACCTTTCCATCATTATTTAAACTTGTCATTTCTTTAGCCCATCATTATACCTAGTCCACTCTGACTAAAATATAAGTGTTCCCTATGGAGAATGGGAATGATCTCATGAAATCTAGTCCCCACACATTAAACACTTCTACCTCTAAAATTTTAGCCAATGATATTTTATCTCTCTTAGAGATGTTCCCCACTTTTTGACATCTATCAAATTGTGCAACAAAATCCCAAGCATCCTTGAACAAGTTCATCCAATAAAAATTTCATTCCAATTCCCATGTCATCGTCTTGTTTGCGTAAATATAATTATGACAATGCGTTATTATGTCTAATATTTCTTCCTTCGGAATACATTTTCTAATTAATCCATCAGCATATGTTCTATACAATATTGGTTCATCCCATAAGTAATGAGAACACTCATACAATAACCATTTTCATTATTGATAAGATAGATCAAAGAAAAGGATACCAATTATAACTTAATTAACTATATTAGCATACCATGGTACCATAAGGTAGTTTAGCAACATCAAGGTTTCATCAGGGAATCATTCATTGATGACATCACTTTGTTGTAATTTCCCTCCTTTAAGACATGATAAGTGGTCAGCTACCACATTTTTTGCTCCTTTCTTGTCTTTGATCTCAATATCAAACTCTTATAGGAGAAGAACTCATTAGATAAGCCTTGGTTTCACATCTTTCTTGCTGAAGAGATACTATAGCCTTTCATGATCTGTAAAATTGATCACCTTAGATCCTAAGAGGTAGATCAAAACTTGTCACATGTTAACACCATCGTTAGTAACTCCATTTTGGTGGTAGTGTTATTGAGATGGGCCCCCGTTAATGTCTTGCTTGCATAGTAAATTAAATGCAACCTTTTTTTCTTCTATTGTCCTAACACACAACCTACAACTTGTTTGCTAGCATTAAACATGAATTCAAATGGCAACGACCAATCTGGTGATGTTAAGATTAGTGCTAAATTAAGTGCCTTCTTTAAGATGTTAAAGTAGACAAACAAGTGTTATTGTAACTAAAAGAATTGTAAGATGACTAGAAATTAATGAGAAGTCCATAATAAAGGAGCAATAAAATACTAAATGTCCTAGAAATGCCTACATGCCTTTGACGTTAATTGGTGGTAGAAGCTTCTCAATGACCTCTGTCCTTACTTTATCGACTTCTATAACTTGGCATGATATCTTATGTATTAATAATACTCCCTTATGCATTATGAAGTGACATTTCTCCCAGTTTAGAACCAAGTGTAACTCTACATATCATTAAAGAACTCTACCCAAATCTGTTAAGCAATGCTTGAAAGAATCTCCAAATATAAAAAAATTGTCCATAAATATTTCTATTATGTCCTTGAGCATATATAATAAAATAAACACCATACACCTTTGAAAATTACCTAGAGCATTACATAATCCAAAGGCATCCTTCTATAGGAAAATATTATATAAGGAGATGTAAAAGTGGTCTTTCCTTGATCTTCCAGATAGATAAAATATAACTATACCCTGAATATTTATCAAGGAAACAATAAAATACATGGCCAATCACCCTTGTGATTGTTTAATCCATAAATGAAGAGGAAAATGATCCTTTTTATTCACCTTATTGAGCTTCCTATAGTCAATGCACACTCTCTAGCCTGTGACTATTCGAGTAGAATTCATTTCACCACTTTCACTCTCCATTACTATCATACCTCCTTTCTTAGGTTCCCATTGGGTTGACCCATTCACTATCCAAAATTGAGTAGATGATACCTACATCTAACGACTTTAAGACTCTTTCTTGGCCACATCTTTCATGTCAGGGTTTAGCCTTCATTGTCTTTGCCTTACTGCTTTACTCCCTTGCTCGAGGTTAATCCTATGCGTGACCATATTAGGACTTCCTTCATCCTCTTTTTAGTTATCTCTAAAACTTTGCTCTCTTGTTCCCCATACAACTAGTTTGAAATAATGATGGGTAAACTTTGGCCCTCACTTAAAAAATTATACCTAAGGTGTGTAGATAAAGGCTTCAACTCAAGAGTTGGTGGCATAGGAGCTTCCGTTCTCATTAAGATGATCTCTTGATTAGAATGAACACTGATAGGTATGAAATGCATCGTATTTTACGGTATAGTTTGATATGTGTTTAGTATGTTGTGTTAGTTTGTGATTTATTTGTGTTTTAAGTGTTTTATGGGTTAAAACAATCCTTTCAGCTTAAATATGATATTTTTGAGGTACTTTAATGTGTTTAGTTGTATTTCAGGGTAAAGAACGAAGAACGGAGAAGTTTTAGAGTAAATTGGAGCCAATTGCATGGCCACGATCGTGGCCCATAAACAGAAAGGCCTAATATAGGTCATGATCGTGGCCTATATCAGGTAGATGCACAACCATTTCTAAACTTCGCATTTCAAGGGATTTTTTTGGACCTATCGGACCCCCAAAAACCCTAGTTCAACCCTAAACACAAAAGAACATAAATAGAACAATAAGAACAGAAAGAAGCAAGTTATTTTGCATCAGCCACTTTAAGAGAAACCCTAAAGAGAGTTCATCGAAAGATTAAGAAAGAGAAGAAGGAAGAGAGAAGTGGAGAAGAAGTCGACATCAACGTACTTCCCAAATTTGGAGTTTCTTGAGTTACTACCTCCTGTCTCCGTTTAGAATCATATTTCCTATAATTTTCCATTTTTATTATTGTATAGAATTAGGAATAGCAGTTTGATGATAGGATTGTGAATGTTGAGGTGTTCTATACTCACCTTTGGATTTTTAATCTTTGATTTAATAAAATATGATTTTTTATGTTATTGGATTTATTGCGATTGATTTTTGTGATTGCATAATTCTGTAATAGATTGAGAGGGTGAATCGAATGAAAATAGTTAAATTGGGCTAACGAGGGTGAGGTGATTTAATAAGAATGAGAAATTAATCAAATTAGTAATTGTGTGAAGAGAGATCTCGCATAGATTCCTAATAGTTTATTGGACAATTTTAGATCTAATTAAGGTTTTGGATAGATTACTAATTGAGAAACTGCAATTTTCTATAATCTGATTAGGGTTTATAATTTAGAATTAATGGTTATAACTCAAGAGAGAGTAATCAACCCTAGGATCGTCTAGGACCAATAATCTGAAAATTCATAATCGATTAGGTTAGCATTAAAGATAGGTAAAAATTCCCCTTTCTCTCAATTGATAGTTCCTTTAGGTTGCTTATTGAGTGTGTGTTGTGACTGCTACTTTGTTAATATTTTCGTAATTGATTCTTGGAATTGAGTTGCGTGATTAAATTAAATTCATGCCTTAGTTTTGTTACATTTTGGATTACTACAAATTGTTTTGGCCTTAGATGTTAGGATTAGGATATCCCTCCTCGTGGGATCGACACCTTAGGTACTACACGAACGACTCGTACGCTTACAGATTATCGAGGTTATTAATTAGAACTTACACACATCAGAAAATCACAATCAATTTTTTGGCGTCGTTGTTGGGGAGGCGTAGATTAGTTTAATTCTTGTTATCTAAGGTTTTTTTTCACCTTCTTTTTTGAAAGTTGGGCATAAAGTATACAACACATCAACTTGGATATCACCAGACAACAATGGAGAATCTCAAGAGTTAACTTCTAGAAATAGATGGAAAAAATGATGGTGGAGGAAATACATCATGGAGAGCAATGGACCCTTATGAACATCATGAGGCCACAGTTTAAAACCCATCATCAAGGGTTTATGCGACCACTGATGCAAGCAAATACGTTTAAGTTTAAACCATCATTATTAAACATATTACGAACCAATATGCAATTCTACGGGGTAGCCAATAAGGATCCCAATGCTCGTTTAGATAATTTTTTAGAAAATTTTGGCACCTTCTGATATATTGGGATGTCGGAGAATGCTGTTAGGATGAGGTTGCTTCCCTTTACACTTAGGGATTAGGCCAAGGCCTAGTTAAATTCTCTCCGCCCATCCAACATCACAACTTGGGAGCAGTTGGTGCGAGTTTTTCTAGATAAGTATTTCCCTATAAACAAGACAACAAGACTAATAAGGGAAACTATCAATTTTAAGAAAAATGGCGGGGAGTCTTTATATGAAGTGTGGAAGCGGTATAAGCAGTTGCAAAGGAGCTATCCTCATCATAACCTACCCAATGAATTCCTATTGCAAACCTTCTACACTAAAGTTAATCCAATCACAAGGAGCACCATAAATGCAGCTACTGGAGGATCATTCATGAGGAAAATAGTTGAAGGAGCACATGATCTGTTAGAAGACATGGCATACACTAGTTATCTTTGGACATTAGAACGAAGAAGAAAGAAGTCAAACTTTTGGGACCCAGGAGGAATGATTGTTCTTGCAAATTCAATGACAACATTGCAGTATAAAATTGACAACCTAACTAAGCACCCAAATTTTCATTGGTCTAACAATACTGAGATTTAGTTTAGAAATCAAGGGTCACATGGATATCAACAGGATAAATACAGTGACTATGATTCCAAACTGGACAAGATCATGAAAAAGTTGATTCCAAACTGGACAAGATCATGGCAAAGCTCATAAGTATGGATGAGGCCTAGAAGAGGTTAGAAGAGAAAATTAACCAAGTAATAAGGACTCATGCCTCTTCTATTCTTAACCTAGAGGTTCAAGAGGAACAATTTACCAATGTGTTATCTACAAAAAAGTGTGGGAATTCTTTCGAGCAACACGAAATTATATCCAAGAGATCAAGTTAAGGCTATCACATTTAAGAGCGGAAAAGAGTTAGGAGAAATAATAGATAGACCAGTTGAAACTCACTCTGTAGAAGACCAAGAGAAGCAAAAAAAAGGATGAAGAAAAGAATGAGGACTCTCCTTATGTTCCTCCTTCACCTTACTCATCGAGAATACCATTCATAAGAGTTGATGATGTCGAATCTTCAAAGGCACATGAGGATGAAGAACAGATGACAATGGACATTGAATTTGAAGAAGCTATGAAAGTCTCTATTAGTGAAGCAAAGGAAGAAGAAGAAGAGGGAGTGACTAAGGAATAACAAGAGCAACTCACCCTTTTACTAAACAAACTGCTAGACTTAATAGAAGATTCAGGAAGTTTCGTTATTCCCTATTTTATTGGTAGTTTGTTAGTGAAAAGGATAATATTGAAATTAATTAGTTTTCTTAACTTTATTAATATTGTCCTCCTGATCATTTTACAATTTGTAGCTTACTTACAGGCTACAAATTTGATGTTGAATGAGAAGGGTGGAAGCAAGTCACTCATAATTGATTCAGGTTGAGCTTCCAAGGATGTAAGGTCAAGATAATGACCCTAAATTAGCACGTTTAGTAGTTAGATTTAAAATGTTGTGTAGTTAGGTTTGTTTTAAATTCTACAATAAGTTTTGAATGATTTGGAATGGTTTGGAATGCTAGTTCTTTTACTCTCTTGAATCACTTATAAGATAAGGAAACACTCTCGATGTCAAGCGGATTTGGTCTCAACACTATCACCATCACCTCCTCCATCACCATAAACGATTTTGTGTTCTAAACCTTTTATTTTCATTTTTGTTAGTTATTATTATTTTTCTTATGTTTTTTGTATATTGTGTTTATTTCCCCTAGTGTGTTTGTGTACCCTTCTCACATTAGGGACAATGTGTTTATTCAAGTATGGGGAGGGTTGTCTGTTTTTACCTTGAGTGTGAATTTTGCATATTTAATGATAGTTTGTTTAGGTTGCATGATGTGAATTGTGTGAATGCGTCAATGGCTAGGATTTAATGGGATAGAATTGGCCTTAAACATATCTTTTAGGTTACGAAGATTTATTATCTTATGAAATTAGTGATCTAAGTTACTTAGGGCTAAATATGTTGGTTAATTAGGATACGCTGTTGGGCTAAATATGTTGGTTAATTAGGATACGATGTTAGTCCATTCACCCTAAGAATTTGCCATGCTCATTTATAATTTTAGGTCAATCAAATAAGTGGCATTATTAATAGATTTTTATGAGAATGATTAGCTAAAGTAATAAGGTAGGTAAAATTTTGTGTTAAAAAAATTGTATAAATTTTACCTAAAATAATTATTCCTCTAGCCTTCGAGTTATGAATAAACCTAGTAGCTAGTTAAGAATGTGATGTAGTTGAGTAACCGGATCGACACACATCACAAATGCGTGCTTTCGTGTAAAAAGGCTATAATGACATTCCAACCAAGCAGCTTAATAATAACATGAGTAATCGGATCGACATTCATCACAAATTTTTTCCTCCACGTAAAAGACTAGGTTTATATCCTTAAAGAAAAATCAATAAAAAGAATTTTTTCAAATAAAAACCTACTAAAATTGTTAGTAGCTTGATTTTTCATGAAAACCTATTAAGGAATAGCTACACTTTTGTTTTAACTAAATGATTATCAATGTATGTGTGCAAGTGATAGGGGTGAATAGACTCAAAATTAAAATTTTGATTAGTTTGTATTTTGAGTCCAAGGTACTTAGACGCGAATTTTGCATATTAATAATTTGGATCAACTTGAATAACTGTGTTTAGAATTAAATTGTTTTGTGACGTTGAATCCATTGCCTCATTTGTTGCATTGAGTGTTTTGTGTTGTTTATTGTTTTGTTTGCTTGAGGACAGGCAAACATTCAAGTGTGGGAATGTTGATAGGTGTAAAATGCAACATATTTTAGGGTACAGTTTGAAATATGTTTAGCCATTTATTCGATTATTTAGTATGTGTTTAGGGTAGAATTGTGTTAGTTTGTGATTTATTTGTGTTTTAAGTGTTTTATAGGTTTAAAAAATCCTTTGAGCTTAAATATGATTTTTTGAGGTATCTTGATGTGTTTGGTAGTGTTTTAGGTTAAAGATTGAAGAACAGAGGAGTTTTGGAGCAAATTGGGCCAGTTGCATGGCATACGATCGAACCCTTAAAAACTTTAGTTCAACCTTAAACACAAAAGAACATAAATAGAACAACAAAACAGAAAGAAGTAAGTTTTTTTGCATCAGCCACTTTGAGAGAAACCCTAGAGAGAGTTCATCGAAAGATTGAAAAAGATAAGAAGGAAGAGAGAAGTGGACAAGAAGTTGACATCGACATACTTCCTGGATTTGGAGTTTCCCGATGTCGCTACCTCTTGTCTTCGTGTAGAATCGTATTTCCTACTATTTTCCATTTTTATTATTGTATAGAATTGGGAATATCAGTTTTATGATAGGATTTGAATGTTGAGATGTTTTATACTCACCTTCAGGTATTTCTATCTTTCATTTAATAAAATCTGATTGTTTTATGTTATTGGATTTATTGTGATTGATTTCTGTGATTGAATAATTCAGTATTAGACTAAGAGGGTGAATCGAATGGAAAATAATTAAATTGGGCTAAGAGAGTTAGTGATTTAAAAATAACGAGAAATTAATCAAATTAGTAATCATGTGAAGAGAGATCTCGCATAGGTTCTTGATAGTTTATTGGATAACTTCAGATCTAATTAGGGTTTTGGATGGTTATAACTCGAGAGAGAGTAATAATGTTGGATCCCATTTTCGGAATCTAACTATTAAAAAAATGCCATCATACTTGAGCGTGATTCCTTGTAATCTCTTCTTGCTCTGATACCAAACATGTTAGGCCCCGTTTTCGGAGTCCAACACTTGAACCATAAAACGTATGCGTATTATTGCTCGTCGTACATACGTGAGCATAATCCAAAGAATTCATGAAGCTTAAAGTCTCATACGATTTCCATGTTCCTTTTCCATAACACATCTCACTTATATACATATATGTAATCACAATTCACAATCAAAGTAATCATATCAAATCGATAACTTCCTCAAGTATACCTAATTTCATCTCAACGTTATATATATATGTAAATTCATAATTCCACTAAACATCATCCATATATAATTCACAATTCCTTAACATCAAAGAATATTGTTTTACAAGCTCTAAAGGCATTCCAAGCCACAACTACAACAATAATCCAAAATCTCAAAAGACAAAGGTTACATGAACTAGAAATCCTTAAATGTGACTAAAGCCTTGTGTTTTCCAAAACTAACTCAAAATACAACATCAACAAATTGGGAGTGATGCCTTGACTCGCTTTCACTCCATCTTTTACTTAACACCTGAAGGTGGGGACGGAAAGGGGGTGAGCTTAAAGCTCGTGGGTAACAAGTTTATAACAAATAATAAGCAAAAATCGTTGAAATGTTCATTTGTCATATAAAAATCATAATGAATTCATAAAATGTTTCATTCTCAAATTCTCAGTCAAATTCGCAATTCGAACTCAGAACTCATAGTTAAAATATCATCACTTCAACAAAGCATATCCATTTAACCATCAATACAAAACACTCAATTTATGCAACATACTTGACAATTCAAAGATGCAATGCACAAACAAATGACTTGAGGGTTCCATGAAATAGAATGAGGACATCAAAGTTTACCTCATGAACAAAATGAGTCCATTTCGGAGCTCATATGCCACAAGTGGGCAGCTAGGAGAAGGCTTTTTTCAACGTGCATGTGACAAACAGAGTGATTCCACTCTTGCCCAAACAAAAGCACATAATCATGCTCAGAATCGTTTTATCAAAATGATATGCTTTCATGCTCAAATCAATTTATCGAATGCTTATACTTTCGAGCTTTTCTATCTTTTCATTCATACAAAATGCCATGACATGTTTCAATGGCAAAACTTGATCATTATTCATAAATCGCAATGCATTTTCAATAATCACAATAATTCATTATCGAGTAAGCAAATTTTGTAAAATCATTTAAAAGCAATATATAAAGTAATTGAAATCGTTTAGCTCTCTTGATTTGGAAAAACTTTAATGGCTCATTATTCAATTATAAACATGAAGCCCACCTGTTTTCCTTGCTTGGATACATGCTTAAAAAATGCCTCTCCTCTTGATCCTCTTGCCTTCCTTGATTCCTTGTTGATGATTCAATTCTTTAAAATCTTCGAAAATCTCCAAACCCTAGCTTTCCTCTTTTCTTTTCTTCCTCTTTTCTCTTCTTTTTCTCCTTCATCCACATTTCTTTCTTCTCTCAAATGCAAGACACATTTTCTTCTTCTTTTAATACCCTAAACGAGAGTGCAAATGTCCATTTTGCCCTTTACCTAATGCCTTATGTCTTATGCCCTTAAGTGTCATGCCCAATTTGCCCTTAAAACATCTTACTACTTTAAACCTTTTAATCAAATTAACCTATGTCATAATAATCCTACTAATGTTGACATAAATAAATAGCTCCAAAAATTAATCCATCAAACCTTATAATTCATTTAAATCATGCTTAATTCAACAAGAAAAATTTCAGGGGCCAACAAATCAACCCTAGGATCGTCTAGGACCAATAATCCAAAAATTCATAATTGAAAAGGTTAGCGTTAAAGATAGGTAAACATTCCTCTTTCTCTAAACCGATAGTTCCTTTAGGTTGATTCTTGAGTGTGTGTTGTAACTGCTGCTTTGTTAATATTTTGTAATTGATTCTTGGAATTGAGTTGCGTGAATGAATTAAATTCTTGCCTTAGTTTTGTTACATTTTGAATTACTGCAAATTGTCTTGGCCTTAGATTTTAGGATTAGATTATCCATCTTTATGGGATTGACACCTTAGGTACTATGCGAATGACTTGCATGCTTCCGATTATCGAGGTTATTAATTAGAATTCACACACATAGGAAAACCATTATCAAACACCCAATTCGTCCTTCTCTCCTTCTTATTCAATGTCAATTTCCTCAAACTTTTACTCTTTATTATAGCTCTCTTCTTTCTCTTTGATACATTCATCGATGATGTCTATCTTCATACAAGAGATACTTTCCTTCAGATTCTTCAAGAATTTGTTCATGTTATACTCTACTTAATCATCACCTATCTAAAGGATGAGTTTATAAACATCAATCAAAGCTCTCCCAGTATTCATGAATGGACTACTAAGAATAAGTGGACAATTCCTATCCTTTTCAAAGTCTAATACCACGAAGTACATAGGAATAATGTATTTGTTAGGCCCCGAACCTTTTTGGAAGCTAGAACTGTTAAGTGGGAAATGTTTGGAAATTACTCATGTGTAAAGAAAGGAGAATTATTG
>JANKYE010000009.1:28243739-28264056 GCA_032467995.1 Erythroxylum dillonii
AAGAATAACTTATTAAAAATTAATAATAATAATAATAATATATAAATAAATAAATAAATAATAAGAATAACTTAATAATAATAATAATAAACCAAACATATTTTTATTATTAATTTTTTATTAGAAATCTCAACCAAACAAATTTTTGTTTTCAATTTTTATAGTACAAATCTCAACCAAACAAGTTTTCGTTTTTTTAGGAAAAAAACAGAAACTAAAAATAGGAAACAGAAACCAAAAACAACGACAAAAAAACAAAAGTGGTACCAAACGGCCCCTTAATAACTAGGGACATTTGGTCTAGCTCTATAGTTATATAGAAAAGAACTTTGGGTTTATAACCTTGGGCGCTGGTGAGTTGATAAGGGACTCTCCTGACTTAAGTGAGATCGCGGATTTGGACCGCCCTCATATATACAGCTGTTTAAAATTTGGGGCCAGAATTTTACCTCCCGCAAGAGATCTACTCGGCTCGAGCAGGGATTAGTCTAGGAGTGGATGGCTTAAAGATACCTTTCCATAATTAGAACCCCTCTAAGACACCTTGTGTAAAACCCAAAAAAAAAAAAACTTGGGTTTATCCACGGACTTCAAACAATTACTTCTGCTGATATTGACGAGAGATTTATCTTTGGACAAGGTAGTATAGTTTCATAAGATAATACAGATACGTCTATCATGACAAAATCTGGGTGACAAGTGAAAACACAGTTTTATTAACAAAAAATTTCGTTACAAGGAATGCACCCAAAAATTTTGAAAGGAGAGAAAAATTCCACATCCCAAAATCTTTGCTACAACATTGTAACTAAATTTGTATATTAAGCCTATGTACCAGAAGAACTATAAATTCGTGCACAACAATACTGTACAAATGACCTGAAGACAATGGGAGATCAAAAATAAATCTTGGCAGATAAACAATGGAAGCAAAGGTGTTAGAGAGAAGTACTTGGCAAAGACCCCATCAATATAACATTGTCACTGTCCTTATAATCAGTCGTCTTTTCTGGCTTGGCTCTTGAAAATAATCCAGACAGGAATCGTCCGGTCAAACCAGAGCTGGATCTTTCCCCGAGCAGATAATCACTGGCTTTACGGCTTAGGACATTGGTGGGTTCCATCGGCTTGTCTGGGGCAATGCATGCCCCACAAGAACAGTTCCTTAGCAGTTTGAAGCAAGTTTTATGGAAAACTGAGCCACAAGAAGCACACTTTTCTACTTCACCTTCCTGTTTGATTTATTTCACAGTAAGGATACTAAATGATAGTTTAAAAAAAAAAAAAAAGGAGTACAGAAAGACAAACAGAGAATGCAAAAGAAAAGCTTTACTGGGACTACAAGAAAAATAAATTAGACTTTGGTGCTTCCATTTTTCAATTTGTCACCTCACTACGTCATAACACATACTTTTTTACTGATTCAAATATTATTTATGCCCATTGTAAGGAGTAAGGACACCTACCTGGAAAGGGAAAATGAGTGAAGATGGGTCATTGCAAGCTTGACGGGCATTGCATGGGACTCCCACGTCACAGCAAATGAGGCACTGCTCTGTTATGTGCTCCAGGATTTTCCCAGAGACAGTCTCTACAATCACAGGTAGAACTGACATAGAAGTAGAACATGTAATAAGAACACAATGATAAAATATCATCACACGAGGGCATGCATGCACACACATGAATATAGATAACCAAATTCAAAGTTTATGTTTTTCTTGATCTTATAGAAGGATAAATAGAAGCCAATAAGAAACTAAAACAGAAAGGAAACAGAAAGTAGATTTACACGAATCAGGTTATACTGTGAAGCTTCACGGATGGGTCTCCAGGTATCATAATACTTGCACGTAACTAATGTGAGGCAACAATTTTGTATTAGAATAATCGTACAGAAAGAAATCTAAGAACAATTGTAAATGCAAAATTGCCCACACAATAGACGATAAGTGTGCATATGTAAATTCAGATAAGTAACAAACGTTGATGACCTTTCCAACTGTAAACAACAGGTAGGAGCATACACATTCAATATGACTGGTGAACTGTAAACTGGCAATTCAAAGGTAATCAAAAGTGAACCTGCAAAAGGCCCTTTTGACAGATCGATGAGGTCTCTAAGTGCAAAAAAGTCATTGCTTTCAAGAAGGTATCTTCTATATCCAAGCCCTATGTTGATAGTCCGGCGAAATGGGCAGCGAACATATGGGAGCATAATTCCTATCCTTTTCCTGACACCAGTGACATGTTGCAAGGCTGGCACCCTCGAAAACAAAAAAGGATTGACTGCACTCACACAAAGCATAGGCTGCAAGACAAAGATTGCTTAATGACTTCTTGCAGGCGACATATGTTAACTAACAATAACAAAGCTTGATGATGCGACAAAGTTTTGGCCATGCATGAGTCGACTAACATAATGCAGGTCTAAAAAAAGTCAACAATTCCATATTTTAATTCAATGTCTATTAGTCACACCTTATCAGACATACAAAAAGGCCATCTTAGGAACTAACAAACAAGAAAACCCAAACATTTAATCAATATTTAACCAAGTAAATCATGTATACTAGAGCGTAACAGCAGAAATCCACAAAACTTTCAAACCCTGATTTTGACATCAATCTTGTTTTCACTACTGCAATCACTAAATTTTGCAGTGTCAACTTAACTACATGTAGCTAAAGAATCCCATATGAAAAGTTGTCATTTCTTGGTTACCTGCTCGTGTATAGACTCTAGGTATGACTTAGCCATCTGAGCAACTGGATACTGGGTAAAATCCCAATAATGAAGAACTCTCGCTGGTAAAACTGCAGTGTCATTAGTGTGGCATAAGGAACAAAACAATTGGCCAGTGTATTCACATAGTCGTGGCTTTCCCCACCCAATTGACTGTATTAAGTCTCGCATTAGTGTCATACCATCATTAAAAGGTTTATGGCATCCAGCACAAGAATAATGCTGTGCTTCTAGCAATTGTTTCAAAGTTCTGTGAGGTCGATTTTCAACTATGAGAGATATTGTCTTGCCTAAATCGGTGACTTTTTCTGAACCTCCCCTTATGTTTGTTAAAGTTGCCGAAGCAAATGATTTTCTTGATGCAGGGGAACTAGGAAATGAATCACCAGGACTCAAAAACCAAACTAATGCACTTGGAGGAGCAGAAAAGCATCCAGAGTGGAGGATTGACTGTAAGCACTCCTGAATAAGAACACTTCTTTCAGAGACAACATCAGGTGATGCATTCCCAAATAATTTTCTGGATTCTTTCTCCACAGAGGACCAAGGAGTGGGAAGATCAGTAAATAAGGACTTCAGTTGACGATACAGCGTATAGAAGTCTCGATATCTGCGCTCAACCTCCCATTGATCCTGGCCACTCCACACCCTTATTATATACACAGTATATTCCTTAACCCCAACCAATCTTTCACTAAGTGAAACATCTCCTCTCTTCTGCTTCGCACCAACAACTTCAACACCATCTATTTGTCGCTGTTGGGAGACAACTGGGTAAGTATCATCTGTACCAGAAGTAGAAGCAGTTGACCCCCCATCTCTTAGAGGCAAAGACAGATGTGATTGAAAGATGTTATCATTCTGAGGGTACCAAGCACCGACAGAATCAGCTGAATCAAGTAAAATTTCTTCCATTTCATTAACAATCTCATCATAGAACTCATGATGTTCATCGTTTCCAGCCTGTCAAAAGAACAGAATAAGAAGTAAGATCATGAAAAACTTTGCAAACAGCAGGATCCAAAATTCTAAAATATTCCCATCGAGAAACATAAGATATCAAAAAACTACCTTCACAATCTCTCTTTCACAAAACACATAGTGAGTTATGTAAAAGTTTGACAATACAATAACAAAATGAATAATGGCATTCCAAACTCCAAATGGCCGCAACCCTTCAAATAAATGACGTAGAAGCTAGAACTAAGGTATAGTACACAAAAAATATGTGTATTAATTATTTGAACCGACTTTGATAATCACAGACAAAAATCTACTAGGACAACGAACTAAAAACCTTTGTGACTCATAATCAAAGACAAAAATCTATAAACAGGTTCAGTTTAAATTAAAAAGTTATTATTTATAAGGTCATCAAGAATCTAGAGAAGACGTATACGATGAAGACGATAATGGACACTTAGTCACAAAAGGAAACTGATCATGACCAATTCACAATGTTTTTCACCAAGATAATGGAAGCAAAAGCATTTTTGAAACATTACTCACGTTATTTTCATCCCTTTGTTGCATTGGTTCTGGATTGAGGTTTTCAAAGAATTCTGGATTTGCATTACCAGAACAATTAGATGGATGGAAACCAAGACGACTGGTTGTATCAGAAAGAGGGTCCGAGTCTGTTTCCAAATTTTTGGTCTCCTCAACTTCTTTTTTCTTTTTGCAATATTGATGAATGTTTTCCTGGGATTCTGCTGGTGGACAACCACTTTTCACACATGAATCCATGATTTTCAATCCAGAATCCTTACGTGCGTTAAGTGCCAGTGGATCTTGCTTCATCTCAAAGCCATGGCTGAGAGAACAAAACTTAGAAGGTTCCGTTGTGTCATTAGCAGTTTGGATATGATTTATTGGAACACAAAAGTCCATTGCATTATCTTCATCCAATTCGGGAGGATATTGAACTGTTGTGGTCACTGAGGTACCAGCATCACCTATGGTCAATTCATTGACTCCTCCCACCTTAGAATTTGCTAAAATAATGTCTCCAATTTCTTCGGCTTCCTCCGTTTGTGAATGCTGATGATCAGTAGGAACAGCGGAACAGCTAATGTAAGCTTTTAGTTTACCACATCCAACTTGACTGGAGCCCTCATATTCCTCCACCAAATCTACCCCCTTCTCTGTATGATCAGCAATTGAAAACTTGGACTTCATAGAAGTGGAACCAATATTTTTTTCATCAGTTTCCAGATCTTCTTGTTTCTGCTCCTGAAGTATATTAGAATTCAGGGAAGCCAGAGTACCTCCCCATGTTTCTTTCTCAAAATCATCCCAATCATCCGAACCAAAAGCTACAGATGAGTTCAAAAGCAGTGGATTGTCAAACTCAAATTTTGCTTGCTCACTGAAACCTGCACTCCTCTGGAAACACAAATTCCTCCTATTTTCGTCATCTGAACCACAACCATACATTGAATCATCACCCTCAGAATGCTCATATCTGGAAGATCCACCATCCTCCTCCTCCACCTCCCCTCCATGAAATTCCAAAGCCAAATCTGAATACATCCCACTTAAGCAACCATCAATCTCTTCATTTACATTAACCACTCGATCTAAAGACCCTTCTCTGGATCCTTTCCCAAAATTCAATCCAGTCTCCGGCCCGCAATCTATCGACCCCCCCTCACCTTCACCAATGTTAAAGTTCTCGTCTTCTGTAACTGCCAAGCCATTAACCAATCCACTAGTCCCCTTATTACCAGACGACTCCAATCCACTTCTCCCCCTCCCTCTAAAACCCTCCTTAACATGTCCTTTCAGCGAGTCCATAACCGAATTAGAAAGCGTTCGCTCATCCGGACCACCATCAAACGTCTGTTCTAAACTAAAATTCTCGAAACTCTTCAGCGATCCAAATTCAGACTCCGGAAGATCATTAAACGGTCCAATAGAACTGCAAATACTAGGCGTGCCCATGACAGAGTTCGCGCTACAATACCTCTCGAACTCCGACTCCCCACACGAAGAGTACTGCGACAAAGAGCCCGGCGACGCATCTCCGCCTAACGATCTCGGAGGGAGGGGCTCCGATGTATCCGGAGAGACGGGCCCTGAGACGCTCTCGCGAGTATCCTCTCCGTTATTCATACGATCATTTTCGCCCTTAACTTCATCTAAAGAGCGATAAATGGAGGTTTCCAGCTGAATCGGGCGGTGGAGAAGTCGATTGGAGGGTCGCCTGAGAAATTTGGGCAAAAGAGGAATTCGGCAACACAGAACTTCAAGGATGCTTTGGTGAGTTTTTGTATACTTTAGTGTCTGTTTCTTGTACTCAACTAAAACTTCATGTTGTTGTCGCCCTCCATATATATTCTTGTCTTTAAAAGACAAAATAATAGTGTTTTACTTTACTTATTTTATTTAAAAGTTCTAATTCACCCCTCACATTTTTTCTATTGGCATGCTTACATATAAACTGGTGGTTAAACCTTCCCAACAAAATCTTAAACCCTAACTCAAGCCTCAAGGTGTTCAAGGGCACAAAAAGCCTTGAGTTTGATTCAAGTAAGGAATGGCAAAACCAATCGAAGCAAGCATGGAAACCCTGCACGTGTTGAAATCCACCGAGGCTCCGTTATGGTTGGCGCCGTCGCCTTCGCTAGCCCAAGCGGCGCGTACAGCGTCGCAGCAACTCTTCTCCACTCTCAAACCCCACGTGCCTAAGTCAACGTTTGATCAGCTTTTGGTTGATGGGTTCGACGCCGAGCAAATTTGGCAACAAATTGACCTGCTTCAACTGCCTCTCTTGTCCAGCCTTCGTCGTCAAGTCAAGCATTGGGAGAGAAATCCAGAAGAATTAAAAACGACGTTGAAGAAGAACAATGAAAATGTTGTGGAAGGAGAAAATAAGGGTGTGGAAGAGAAGGAAGCGAAACGGGTCGAGGAGGTTGGTGATGATGAGGAGGATGCTGATATGGATGGCTTTGATGATGATGATGACGATGATGTTGATGATGATGATGAGAAGGAGGAAGAGGAGGAGAAAGAAGGTGGAGAAAATGGGATAGAGGATAAGTTTTTGAAGATAAAGGAATTGGAAGAGTATTTGAAGGATGATGAGGCTAGGGAATATGGATTGGATACTAAGAAGAAGAAAAAAGGTGAGCACATAGATGAGGATGACGACGACAACGATGATGATGAAGAAGAAGAGCAAGAAGATGATGATGTGGAAGATGATGAGGTGATGAATGTAAATAAAGATATTTCTTTTTATTTACGGTCTCATTATATGTCTACTCCAGTTAATTTTCTGATTCTAGAGTTCTATATTTAACTCTGATCTTGAGAATGGAAACAAGAGGCTTTATGTTGAATGTGATTATGCAGCTTGGCACTTTTGATGATGGTGAGGATGAAGAGGAAGATGCAGACACGTTGGAAAATGCCAGGTCCTTGACTTTTTTGCATTTGCATCTGATGAAAGAATGCTAGCCTAGTTTCATTTTATTCCTACCTCACTGTTGAAACATAAGTTTATAGATGTTAGAATTGGTTTTTTTACCTTCTGCTCATGTCATCAGTATACGGTAGGAAACAGCAGTAGCAGAATAAGCAATTCTTCCAATTGCTTTATATGGTCAATTTTGAGGCTCATTTATGCATTCTTTTACATCAGATATGAAGATTTCTTCGGTTCTAAAAAGAAATCAACCACTAAAAAAGGGTCTAGAGAAGATTCAGAATCAGATGATGAACAAGATGATGACTATACCACCAAGGTAGTATGTTGTGTTTGAAAAATTGCAGTGATTTGCAAAATTGCTATTTTATTGTCTTGTGATGTTGAAATTTCATTTCTCAAATTGCATGCATATTCAAAGAAATAACATCAGGAACTGTTGTTCTTTTATAGAAGAGAGGTGGTCTTTCTACGCATGAGAAGCAACTTGAGAAGCTTCAATCTGAAATAGGGCAGATGGAGAAGGCAAATTTGGAGCCTAAAACATGGACCATGCAGGGAGAGGTAACTTTTCGTATCTGTAGTGTTATTCCAATAACTGCTTTTTAAGTTATGTTCATTACAATTAGCATTTTGATGGATACAGACTTTAGTTATGGTATTAACCCTTTATACATGTATTTGTCTTTGCCGACAGGTAACTGCTGCCAGCAGGCCTAAAAATAGTGCATTAGAAGTTGATTTAGATTTTGAGCATAATGCAAGGCCTCCCCATATAATCACAGATGAGGTCACTGCATCCCTTGAAGATATGATTAAGAATCGGACTGTGGAGGTAAAGATTAATGTTGTAATAAATATCTACATGTTGCTATGATGTTGATGTATCACTCTTGACTTTATGTCAGTTGTTAAAAGACTGCCGGTAGTTGGTTATTAATGTCTAAATGATGCTCATAAACTGTGGTAACAATGCATCTGATCTCTCTCTTCGGGGCTAAGCTATGTAGTTATGGTCTGTTTTAGATCAATGGACTTGTGACACTAATTGAGCTGATAGTGGTAATATCCTACATTGTCTCCTTCCATCCCATTCCCTTCCCATTTTCCCTCATTTTTCTCTCTTCCAACCAGCATTTGATCTTTGTAACTATAAATTGTTCTCTTCGTCTGGCATGTCATACGTATAAACGATAAATAACAGGGATACAAACAGTAGAGAATATCTATTTCTTATAGTTTCTATTTGTTTTTGTTGACATTCATAAATGACTCTCGCACCACAAGATTGAAAATATAATAGATTGTTAATATAATGAAAGAACTACGGTAGCACTTGTGTAAATTATGCTTGCTTGCATGTCCATGTGCTAATGCCGATGTCACAAACTTTTGAAATTGTTTGTGTTATGGATTTTGATACCCAACACATAAAAGAATGAAGAAGGAAAAGAAGTTGAAATTCTTGCACACAAAGAGGCCTAATTTTGTTACTAGCTTTGTTAATGTATTAAATTGCAACTAGTAATATTCAAAGATTTGATTTCTATTCATTTAATATTTTAATTATACAACGTTTCTACCTCATGCCTTTCGATTTTCTTTTTCTTCATAGTTTGTTACGTGTTTGATCATTTCTCTCTGGTGGATAAGCATTAGGGGATAACAAATTAAACAGTGCTTAATATTTTAAGATTTTTTCAATTTAGTACTAAACTTTTTAAAAGTTTTCAATTTAGTGATTAAGCTTTTAAAATTTGTATAAATTAGGTTAAAAAGTTAATTTTGCTGATGTGGCGTGTACACTAAATGCCATGTGAATGTCTATTTATTAACCACATTAGTAAAGACAACGTTTTGACATGATTTTTACAAATTTTAAAAGGTTAATTGCTAAATTAAAAAATTTAGAAAATTTAGCACTAAATTGAAAAAAATCCCAAAAAGTTAAGACTCTTTTAAATATGTTATTTCCAAGCATTAGTGTCTCCTCTCAAACTAATGAACTGCAGTGTTGCCGTGATGTTTCCAGGGGCGGTTTGATGACATTGAAAAGGCTCCTAGTTTGCCCTCTAAATCACCACGGGAGTTGAAAGAATTGGTAAGCTATATAGCAGAAAAGGCAGTTTTCATTTCTTTTAGTCTAGAAAGCTAATAATTACTGTTTTATTGCAATTTTCAGGATGAGAACAAGAGTAAGAAGGGTCTTGCTGAAGTCTATGAGGTTATTTCTCATGGCCATCATATTCATTTACGCCCTGATAACATGTTCTAGATCATTTCTGACTTCTAAAATTTCACACTCTGAATATGAAAATTCAATGCCCATGTCGTTTCTGACTTTTCAAGCTCATGTAATTATTCACAGGAAGAATATGTACAAAAGACAAATCCGGCAGTTGCTCCATTATCTTTCTCGGATAAGCAGAAAAAGGAGGTAATTTCTATAGATGATAATTTCTAAGTTGATGATTGTTGTTTGTTTGGTTTCCATATTTCTTCCCTGTGTACTTTGGTTAAAAAGATTAGCTTAACTTTGTTGTTACTATTTTTCTAGGCAAGCATGCTTTTCAAAAAATTGTGTCTGAAGTTGGATGCCCTTTCGCACTTCCACTTTGCTCCAAAACCTGTAAGCTTCCCAAACTCCGGTACTTTTTTGAAAGGATACTATAGCATCTTCTTTTAGCCTAATTTGTTATCTTGATCTTAACAGGTTATTGAGGAAATGTCTATACAAACAAATGTCCCTGCACTTGCTATGGAAGAGGTAACGTGGTTTTCATACCCTTCAGTTTTAGAGAATTCTTTACTTTAAATACTTGCTGAAATGTTTGATGTTTTCCATGAGCAGATTGCACCTATGGCAGTTTCAGATGCAGCTATGCTGGCTCCTGAGGAAATCTTTTTGGGCAAAGGTGACATCAAAGAAGAGACCGAGCTTACACAGGCGGAAAGGAAGAGGAGGAGGGCTAAGAAGAAAAGGAAGTTTAAGGGTAAGCCTAATACCACTGCGTGTATTTTATAACAGATTTAGAGTAGTTGTCATCTGCTTTACTCTTTCATGTGATACCGAATAAGTATCATCCATAATTTCATTTACTTTTGCTTGAAAGTTTAAATGTCCTTTTAATGTTTAACCTTCTATATGGGGATGACAGCTGACGCATCAAAAAGGATGGTAAAGAAGGCAAAGGACACCACATCCCTAAACCAGAATGATGGTGACTACTGTCCTTAAGTCACCTGTGTCCTATATTTTTCTTGCAAATTAACCCCAGTTAAAGTCTCTTACCTCAAATCCTTCATTCAATTGCAGGCAAGGAAGACTAATACCTTTTGCATCATTACATCCATGTTATATGAGCTGCCAGAACCATTTTAGGCCAGGCGAACTAGAAATTGTACCTGCAATACGGAGGAGAAGTAGGGTCAATGGTTTCCTTGTTGCTTTTTGACAAATATGAATACAGCAATGAGACCCTGCAAACTATACTGAAAGATGAGTGGGAACCTGAAGCTTGGCGACGAGATGAATTAAAGCTATTAATTTTATAGTTTTCTAGTGCTTCAAAAAATTTTGTCACGTAATTTCGTCAAATCCTAGATCAACATTAGTCTCTTGGACAAAGTGTCATTCCTGGCATTGTTTTGTTAATTGATTCTTTCACTTATCCATTATGTAGCCTTTGTTATGCTCTATCAAATTGAATGAAGGATGACTTGATACAGAACTGAGAAATTAATAGCAATTAATCTTTCACAGAAACGCAATCTTTAGGAGACATTTTGGTGCCTGCAAGGTGGAAACGAGAGGGTCATCACAGCAAACAACGTGCCCTGGAAAACCAGAGCTGTTAACTACGCGATTTTTTTTAATTATTTTTCTGAGAAAACTAACTACGCGATTATTAGCAGTTGCTTGGCGGTAGATATATCACATCATTTCAAGCTGGTTCGACATGCTTGGTGCTTTTACTGCTTTAAGAGATGATCACCAAGAGTGGATGTCAATTAACCGTTCGTTTTGTGCAATTATAAATAATTTTAACGCAATTACAGTGCTTGAAACTCTAGCAAATTTATAGTAATTAAACAACTACTAAACATTAATTTTAAACCAAAATTTTGCTGATATGCACAGGATATTTTAGCATTTATTCAACTTTTGGCAGCCAGCACAAGGGAAGAAAATAAAATGCGATGGCTTGAGCGATGGATCAGATCTACTTAACACTACCATTCTACAACTTTGTTCTCTTTATTCCACGGAGACTCAATAGTAAAGCGCCATGCTTCCCCACAACTTAAAGACTTCATCTGCTCAAGTGCTCTTCAAGCCTCTCAATTGCAGCACCAACACCACTCTTCGCTGAATCAGGATGAAGAGCTTCGTTTCCTTCATTTGCTTTCTCTACAAGCTTCAGGTGAAGCCAACCTGTTGCAACAAACACTATTTCCGTGAGAAATATTCTTTTCCTGTGTTTAACTCCACAGTTAACTTTCTCGTTTCATTATGTATCCATAATAATCATAAAGGGTATTGTTGCATGTCAAAACATGATGCTCTAAACTTCATAACAAGCCTGCATGACATTAGACCAAAATCAACCACACTTCATGGAGCTAATCCTATAAATAATATAGCGGACACCTGAAATACTTTACAAGACGTGTTAGCACGTACCAAGCGGGAAACAAACTGCAGCACCTAAAGCTGATCCAAGCAGCACATTCCTTGCACGCCATCGCAGAGACCCAGGCACTAACATCCAGAAAACAAATTAAGAAAAGTAGGTTAGATTCATTATAGAGAGAGAAAAAGATTCAAAGAAATATGAAATGCCAGATAACCAAATTCCACAATGAGGTAAATAAGCACGTCAAAGAAGCCAACATATAAGTTAAGGGTCCTTTACAGATCAAACCAAAAGTTGCAGCAGTGGCTGAACCGGCTCCGACAACATTGAAAACATCATGCATACCCCGTTTCTCAGCAAGCAAATTTTGCAGACCATAAAATGCAGCAGTGAACATGCCAAGCCGTACTCCGCCAACTATCGAACCTCGTGTGACTCGAATAAATCTTTTCTCCATTGCATCTCTCATTAATCTGTACTGCTCACGCTTGTCTGGAGTGCTGCCAAGCTTCAACATAACTTCTGCATCCTTACTCTGACAAACATCAAGAAAGTGTCCATAACCTAATATACATGCAGAAACATAACAAATTGCTGCAAATGACAGCACCTTATCCAACTAGTTCCAGACAAACGCATAGAAAACATTTACCAATAATACAAAAGAGAATAACAAACAGCCCTTTTATTTCACTTATGTAAATATTGCGTAAAATCTGTTCATGTAGATCCCTTGTCATTTAATAACTGCTAAAAGAGTATAGAAAAATGATAAAATTTCCATTCCTCCTCTTGAACTATGCCAAATGAACATGTTCCTTCTTATGGTTTTCCTAAAGCTGTTAAACATTAAAACATCAATTTCTCTGAGTGACCTCCTGGCCTTAATATATGTGAAAGCAAGTTCATATTGGTCCCCAGTAATTCTTATAATAGCAAGGTGATAATCATTAATAGCATGCTGAAATCATCAGGTTTAACCAAAAAGAAAAATAAAGCATAAGCAAAGCAGAGTCATTTTTATGAGACCAAACTCACAACTGATGCCGCAGCCTCCTTGCTACCGCCATACAACATGCCTGCAAAGACACCAACCACGGTGGCAGTTCCCCAGTTAACTGTTCCAGCTAATTTAGGACTCATCTGATCATATTCCACAAGGGGGGAAAAAAAAGTTTTATATAATGCAAATAAATGAAGTGGAACTACACAACTACAATAACCAATAAGATTCGGAAGAAAATTATAAAACTATTTCTTCATCAGCTAGGGTTTATTGGCATTTTAGGCAAAATCAGATCTCAAATAATAATTATTTGATAACTGCGGAGTTATTAAGGAACTGGATTTAGAGCAAAAATAAGTTGGATTTGGAAGAGAAGCTTACATGCGAAACCGCCTCTTCGGGCTTTTCAGTGGCCTCCATTTATCTCCACTTTCGGAAGCTAGCACAGTAAATTAGACTTCTCAGACTGATAAATATGAACTGAACAATCCAAGGTATATCAGCTGAAGAAGTGAATTTTCGCAACGTTTGCTGGGCACCAAACAGGAGTTAGTCTATGAGGCGAAACCCGTCAATTGACTAAAACACCCCTTTGTTAGTATTAACATGAAGCCATATATTGGTGAGTATTCTCCGATCCTCACAAAATAAAAAACCTTATACATTTTAGTTAAGATGATTTGTTTTTGTTAGTGATATACAGCCATCTCATAGAAATGACAACTAGGAAAAGAAACCAAAACCTTACCAAACAAAACATTTCTAAACGATGAAAATACAAATAAAAGACCTTACGAACAACTGTTCATCCATACCTTAAATATCAAATTCTTGACATTCCTTCCTCCGTAAGTTTGTCCTTAACCTCGAGGAGTAAAGTCTAGAAATCTGGTATGAGTTTATTCAAGCTCTTAACTATTTCATTGCACTAGGAATTGCACTTTTCCCTTATCTCCAGCTATAGTAACTGATGAAAATGCCAAGCTTGATTCTACTTAACCTAATGGTGCCTAAAAAAAGAAGCTAGACATCCAACATAATAAGGTATGCTCAAACATTTTACAAATGCCATAAAGGATGGAGTTTTATGTCGTCTAGTTAGGTGGACTGTGCTAGACCCAGGCTCAGGTCCACGCGTCCATGACCCATTCGTAGGTGGTCACCTCTCATGCACACATAAAGACCTACGTAAAGACCTAAACTTAGCAGCTATTCCATATATAAGGTACTACTTTGTCATGATACAAGTAGGACATTAGAATTCTAATTTTCTCTATTTTCTAGCTACCAAAACCCTTACCCAAAGACTAACTTGAGCGTCGAAGGGGCCTATCGGAAGTCAACCCCCGGTGTGCTTTTATTGTTTTGCAGGTACTTTGGAGCTAAAATCGACCAACTTCATAGATCTAAGCAACAACGTCTAGCCCCACCAGAATCTGGCAGAACCATCCTCCTATGGAGCTTCTCCAAGTTGGAGCAAAGGTTTGGTCCATAACTTTGGCGGGTTATTTTGGAGTAAAAGATCATCATTTCTAGTTATTAATATTTGGCTTACCGAAAGGTGGGGAAAGAAGGGCTTGGAGAAGACAACATTAAAGGAGGATGGTACATTTCTTTTCAAAATCCCTCTTGAAAACAATTTAAATGAAATCATTGAACTTAGACCATGTCACATAGGTGGACAACCTATGTTTATTCAAAAATGGAAGTATGGTTTAGAATGTGATAGAGGTAGCATCAAAGCATGTCCTATATGGGTTAATTTTCATAATATTCCTCTCGAGTTTTGGACAATTAAAGGTTTAACTTATCTTGTGAGTTCATTTGGGAAACCAATCTGTATGGATTCTCAAACAACCAATATGGAAAGAATTTGTTTTGTAAAAATTTGCATTGAGATAAACAAGAATTATAAATTGCTGGATAAATTGTCAATATTAAAGCTTGGAGAAGATGGAGAATTCAAAAAAATTGAAGTTCGTATCACTTATCTATGGAAACCAAACTTATTGAGCAAGAGTTGGAAATCTATTGAAAAGGGCTTTAAAACTAGATGGAACAATGAACTGTTGGGATTAGCCACTTCTGATGATTCAAAGGAGGATACTTAAAACCAATTTTTCAAACATTATGGAACCTGCAAAGGAGGACAATCAAGTATTAATTGATGTACTTTCTATTACAAATGAGACCCCTCAAGCATAACCTGATATGCATACAGATAAGGTAGATAATTCTCAAATTGTTAAAGAAAACAATAGTGAGGAAAAAACTTGATCGAGCACTAGTCATTCCAGCCTGGTTAAATGTGTATCCTCAATCATTTGTTGATTTTAGTGAAAACTCCTTTTTAAACAACTTTTCTATTTTGATTTAGAATTTTAATGCATTGTGTTATAAAGGAGCACCTTTCATATTTCTTAACGCACTAACACGGTAAGATGGTTTCTCTGAATTGGTGAGCACCTGTTGGAGATAGAATGTAGAAGGATACAAATCCTTCCAGCTGATTCATAAATTGAAAAAGGTAAAACATGATATCAAGTTCTTTATTAATACTAATACCAGGCAAATTATGGAGACTAAACAGAAACTTAGATTGACTCTTACAACTATCCCAACAATAACCAACTTAAGAATATTGAGGCACAAAGAATTAGAGACCATCAGGAGGCTCTTAAGTTGCACAAACTAATCTTGAAACAGAAAGTTGAAGCTGATTGGTTGAATGATGGAGACTCAAACACAAATTTTTTTCATACTTCTATTTTAGCAAGAAGAAATATCAATAAGCTGGTGGAACTCAGAGATAATGATGGAAACTCTTATTCAAATCAACCCTCTTTATTGAAACTCACCAGGAATTTCTTCATGCATTTGATGGATTCTTTAAATGATTCTTCCCAAGGCTTCAATATCAAACATCTTTTACTATTCCTTGAATCAAAATGTCAAGAACTCTTTTATTACTCTGTTTACTAACAATGAAATCAAAGAGGTCTTATTTTGCTTGCATCCCTTCAAGGCATCCTCTGCGATCGATTCACTGCCTGGTTTTTCCAAAACTCCTAGGAGATTACAAGCACATTACTCACTAAAACAGTCTAGGAATGCTTCTCTTCTTGTAGAATGTTGAGGGAAAAATCATGCCTACATTTGTCTAATTCCAAAGAAGCCTAAACCCTCTTCTCTTGTAGATTACATGCCAATTTCCTACTGCAACACAATTTACAAAGTAATTTCCAAACTTCTGGCTAATAGTATGAAATTGCCCTCAAAGGATGTGGTTAACCTAGCTTAAGGAGCTTTCATTACTAGAAGATCCATAGGGGATAGTATCATTCTCATGCAGGAACTACTGAAATAATATAACCTAGGGAGAAAAATCAAAAGCAACTTTTGGAAAATAGTTTTTTTCAATGTTTTTGACACTTTAAACTAGCAATTCAATCAAGCTTGCTTGGAAGCTCTGGAATTCCCTGCTACTTTCAAGAATTGGGTTATGATGTGTATTCAGACTTCTTCCATTAGCCTTTTTTGTGAATGGTATACCTATTGAGCCTATAAATTATGCTAGGGGTGTTACAAGGGAATCCCATATCCTCTTATCTGTTCACCTTAATAATAGAGGGGTTATCTAGAATCCTCAACAAGTTAGTTGATTTTAATGGTAGGTATCAATTTCATTAAAAATGCAAGATTATAAGTTAAGAAATTTAATATTTGTAGATGATCTTATCCTACTTTCTAGTGCAGATGCTCATTATATAACAATTCTAAATGATATTCTGAAAAAGGTTTGCAGATTGGTCAAGGCTGAAAGTGAATATTTAGAAGAGTAGTATGTTTTGTTTTAAAGATGTGTGCAATCCTACTGAATTATCTAGGATCTTAGGGATAGAGCTTCATTCCCTAACTTTCAAGTATCTTGGAGTTCCAATCTTCCAAGCAAAACCCAAGTATGTAAATTGCATTTCTCTCTTGGAGAAATACAAGTCCAGAATGAATGCTTACCAAAACATATTCTTATCATTTACGGCTAGAGTCACCTTGATCATTTGTGTTCTTAGCAATCTATATGTCTACTGGATTAATCACATAATCTTACTAAGGAGAGTTATCAAAGAGATAGATCGAATCACTAAAGCTTTTTTTTATGGTTTGGATCAATTGATAACAATAAAAAGGATAAAATCAAATGAAGTGAAGTGATAATCCCAAAAATACATGGAGGCTTACGAATAATCTCAATACCTCTTATACAAAAGGTGCAACTATATAAAATAATTTAAAGGCTACATATTGATAAAATGTCATATAGATCAAGTGGATTACTGTCACTTACAAGGAGTACTCTTGGATCTTTACTCATATGTTGCACTTGAGAAGTCTTATCTACCCTTAGATACTCCATAGAATAGGGAACGATGACAATATTTGGACATGGTAAGATAATTGGATTGAATTCAGTTCTTTTGTTAAAAGAGAAGAGTTTTTCCTTTTAAGTAACAGAGTCCTTCTCAATGTAAGGGTGATCTCTTTACTTATATATGATAGCAGATGATCAAGGAACTTCACAGGCTTCAATTCTCTAACTCAATATCTTCTCAAGATCAATCAAATGAATGTTGAGGATAAAATTATCTGGACACCAGATTCTAGTGGATCCTTCACCAACAAATCATACTACATAATTTTACAAGCTGAGAGTGAGGAAGTGTCATGGAATAAACTTTTGTGGAAGAATTCCCTCAATCCTAAAGCATTAATGAATACTTGGCTAACCATAAAAAATCATCTTAGCAAAAAGAATGAATGGTATGGATACTATAATCCCATTTTTGTTTTATGCAAACAAGTAAAAGAAGACATGAGTCATATAATCTTTTAATGTGTCTATTCTTAATCTGTATGGAGTCAAATCTTACATAAGCTGGCAGACTACTACACTTCATTTGAATTGTCTGCAACATTGAATTGGATCATCAGATCTGCTAAACAATAAAAGGTAGATGGAACTTTTACAAATCAGCTTTCACAATCACAATCTATAATCTGTGGAGAAAAAGAAACAAAAGAATTTACAAAGAGGAAGAAGTTAACAAGCAACTACTGGCTGAACATACTGTCAATAAGATTAGAGCTCTAGCAATTGCAAAATCGGTTCATCTTAAGCTGACACAAGGAATGAAGTATAGATGAAACTTATAAATCAATGTTTATGTACTTTATACTTTTCTAACTAGTGAAATGCATCTACTTTGGTGAACATATTTTAATGATGAAATAGCTTCGCTATTGTTAATGAAATTGTATTCAATTTTCGAAAAAAACATTAATAGATGTGTAGTAGTTAATATTATACCACCACTCAACTAATAGGAGTCTCACTTACTCCATTGCTTAAGATTCTTTAAATTCATGCATTTGAGGTAAATTTCTAAACACTGGTTCACTCTTTATGTTTACCCAATAATTTGTGGGTAATAAGAGGAACTATACTGCAGTGACACTTCAGCCTATCAAAATAATTCCCCCTATAAATTGATAGTAAAAATCTTGTCTCTGTTAATCACTATACTATCAAGTATGCGAAGAAGTTTATAAGTGTAATCCAAAAACTAATTGGCGGTATCCTTGGCTGTGAAAGTGTGGATAAGGCTAATAAATATTTGTTAAGTATGTCAACAATTACCAATATCATATCCTTCCTACTATAATCGATAAAATCCATAGTTATTTGGCCCTACTATGCCCAAAATTGGGCAATAATTGTAGTCGACCTAGGCAATGGATATTTTCATGCTTACATTTTTTACAAATCTCAAAAGCTAATACCCTTTCCTTAATCATATTCCCCATATATGGCCAATAAAAGAATCTATTACAAATGACGGGTGGTGAATCTTATATCTGAGTGTCCCAAGAGGCAGAGGAGTAGAAATTATCCACCAAATTAGCTCTCATGCTTCCATAGCCATTGATAAAGACTCCCCCTTTATATTTGAGAATTCCACCATAAATTGAATACAATTAGAGCCAATAGGTTATATTACTAGTAATGCATAAATGTTTTGAGCCTATGAATCCCCTTGGTAGCTTTCAGTAACTTCTTCCATCCATTCAAGTTAGATTGTTGTCACACTATTAAACTCTCTATCTATACATTATTTCTTCTTATCATATCCCCTTCTTGATAAGGCATTAGTAGCCTTATTTTTAGTGGCTTTGTTATAGTGGATTTTATAATCCAACCTTCAATTTAGTTAGTCCCTTTTATAATTGAGTGTTAATCTCTGAGGCTTTGTTGATCTATTTTATGATAAACTTTCTCCCTTCAAGATAATGTCTATATTTTTCCAATGCCAACAAAACATCTAGATATTATTTTTCATAGGTTGAAAGGCTCAGATGTTTGTCAGGAAGAATTTGGCTTAAAGAAGTTATAGGTCTTTTCTTATGAGTTAAGAGTGCCACCACCCCCCTTCTTGATGTATTAATCTCAATCATAAAAGGCTTGGTAAAGTCTAATAGGGCTGATATAGTGTCTTCACCATTGCTTCCTTCAATTCTATAAAGGACTGTTTGACTGCTTTATTCCACTTAAAACTTCCTTTCTTAAGTTTTTGAGTTAATGTTTTACTAATTCCCTGATAATTCTTCATAATTTCCTGTAATAGCCTGTAAAACCTAGAAACCTGTTAATGTCGTTATTTTCTATCTTTTTGTGTATTAATTTTCTTTATTCTTGAGGTTTGAAGTTATACTTAATGGAAATTAATCTTGTTTTATGCCAAGGTATATTTTGGAACCAAATAGAAAGAACTGCGACAAATTTGGGATAAAAACAACTGAGCTAGACATTGACCCTAATTAGGCGTGGCCTCGTGTAATAATCAGAAACTTAAAACGCAGAAGCAAGACAGCCCAAGTCCAAAACGACAACCATTTATGCGTGACCCAGGAAATTAACGACTTACAATAAGATGGGAGTTAAAATACAACACATGGAGGCCATAATGCAGCACATGAGAGGCAAAAGAATATAAAACCATTCAGCCAAAACGTTGACGTTGGGGAGGCTTGGTTGGAGCTTTTTAATTGAAAAAAGAATATAAGGTGAGATAGGCGGCTGAGAGTGGGATAGGCCACGAGTGTAGTGTTGGAAAATAAATCCATAGTGGCGGCGTTGGACGAGCGTAGAGGTTAGATATGCGACTGTTGGGTCCCGATCCCGGGGCCCGCCTGAACAGTACTGGACCCCGTTACCGAGAGCCCAACTCAGTCGGAACGGAAACAGAACCGTGGACCGCTGGGCCCGAATCCCGACTCTCGGGACACACAAAGACACATACTTGCGGAAGCACTTACAACGGTTAATTAAAATATACTCATGCACAGAAGAAAACGTAAAACTTAATACATCATCATTTATTTACAAAAGCGTTTAACAACTGTGTTTACAGCATATCAGTCGCAACCAAAAGATAAACAAAATAC
>JANKYE010000009.1:28289497-28301641 GCA_032467995.1 Erythroxylum dillonii
ATAATATTTTTATTTATCATGTATACTCATATATATATATATGAATTTATAAATATTTATTAGTAATAATATGAGACATAAAAAGTTATACCAAGATTAATAGACTACTAAGACATAAAATTAAATAACAGAGGCATTAAGTCCACCAAACTGATATGATAGAAAAAATTAATCAACACTGACATTGAGTATATCAGCTGATATGATAAAAAAAGTTAATTAATAATTAATTTTTACATATTTAATATATATTTATTTAACACATACCAGTTGTATGATTTATTATTCTAAGTATTTTAATTGTCTACATATTTAAGTTTCTCAAACATATTAGCTCAATAAAAGCTAAGAATAAAATTTAAGAGAAACAAAATTTTAACAAATTATAAAATTTTTAATATCCCGATTTTTTTTAAACCACAAAGCCGACCACCACACGGCCGCTCTTGTCCAATCTCCTCCACAGCAAAACCCACAGGGCACCCACATAAAATCCTTTGTTTCGGATACCGTGTTCCAATTATGTTATATTAAATCTTATCTACGCATCTATGTAGGGTTCTACATAAATATGTAGATGGGATTTAATAAAACTTAATAAGAACACTATAACTGGAACAGAGGATCTGGTCCCAACGCACCACCAGCAGCCTCAAGCAATCCAGGCACATCAGTAGTCCCACGCGTTCCAGTTTCAGTCAATGTTGTGAATATCGTATCAGACTTGGTACCGAATTGAGTTTTAGTATGGTACTATACCGGTACTGATCAATACCTGGTACCGTTTCGGGTAATTTTTTAAATTTATGAAATAGTCCCTAAATTTTTTAGAAATTGCAAAATAATTCGTTGTCATATTGTACAGTTATATTGTATACTTTATAAGTTTACATCAACCATATTTCCAAAAATCATAATCATAATTAATATGAAATAACATTAGTTTTCAAATATTTCACAGATAAATAATAACCACAATTGATATAACAAAGACAATTATCATCATACAAATATAAAACTAAAAATAATACAAAGTATTCAAAATATTACAATTTCATCATATAATAAATAATAATTATATCAAAAGTTCAAAACATTATATAAAAAGCATAATAAATATCCTTAATTTTCAAACTATTACAATTTACCACAAGAGTTTGTGATGAGGAACCAACCAAGTAGACGTGAAACTTGTAATAAAAACATTTACAATTATATTATATATATAGAATTTACTATATACATCAAATATAAGTAAAATTAAAAGAAGAGGAAAAACAAAAATATGAAACTTCATTCAATCGTCTAGAGGAGGATACCCGCTATAACTATACTGATCCTAGTTATCGCTTGGTACAAAATCCTTATCATTGAGAAGAGCCTCATCATTATCATCATTCAAATCAAATGTGTCAAATAATATGTCAATGCTTTCCCTACCAAGATTCTCTTTTAAGTCATTCACATCTATCAAATTCGATATTTTAGAAACCCATTCAGTCGAAAGATCGATATTATTAATAGAAATTGGATCTCTTGAACTACTTATGCTATTAAGACTCCTAGCAAACAATGAAATTTAATTATTAGAAAATTATATCGAAATAAATAATGATAATAACATACATTTTTCGAAGTTTTAAATTGTAATAAATGAATATCAAACCATTTAATCTCTTATGCTTCAATCTATTTCTTTTCTTAGAATGCGTGAATTCAAATGTGCTCAAGTTCTATTTACAGCCCGTTGTACCCACACATTAACTTAAAATTTAAATTGCAAACCTTTGCAATTCTAGAATACCATTTCCGAATTGATCACACTAAGAAACTATAAATCATATGATAACAAAAGTAGTGTTACAAACAAAATAAAGTGATAATTAATTTTCAACAAATCAGAAAAAAGAAACAGCTAATACCTAGAGAAAGTTTTTCTCTTTGTCGAATAGTAATCGACAATTCAAAATCCTCATAAGATAGCTTATAAAGCTTTATTTGTGAGCTTAAAAGGTCTTGCATCATTTCATGGTCAACAATTGTTGTAATAATGAATAACATTCCTTTACCACCTTTAGGTTTTTTTGTAAAATTCGATTTGAAGTATACATTAGGATTCAAAAATACCTCAGTTACAAACAAAGGAGAAAAAAGTTGTCTTTCTCATCTCTCATTGATGATTGCAAGATACGGTGTATACAAAGAAGACTTATGTTTTAGAATGGTCTTGATTGCTTCCTTTGCTCTTTTTATGGCATCAAAAAAATAACTCATTGTTAGCTTTTCTTCACTATCAATCAAACGAAGCACCCTGACCAAAGGCTTACAAAATTGGATAACAAATTGGCATTAAGACCAGAATTGTCTATCTTTCAGTATAATGTTGAAAACCTCCAATCCAATATTAGACCTAGTATGCTAATATATGACCAACTTATCATTCATAAACATTTTTCTTCACTCTTTCTTCATTGAAGCAAAAAACTGAAGTGATAATAAATTTATTGCAAATCTTGTCACACTAGGACGACACAAATTCCTACCATTGATAAATTCCTTTTTCATTAAATTCAAAACTCGTGCATGATTATATATAAACTTGGTAACCTTTTTAGCTTTTCTGCATAGTCTCATCAATAATAAGAAAATACCTAGGATCCGCTATATTTTCTAGGATTAGGTTAATGCAATATACAGTACAAAGAGTTAAAAAAAGAATTATACCTATTCTGTAACCTTTTTCCTACCACTTTATAAGAGGAATCATTGTCAGTAATGAACTGAACAATGTTTTCTTTCTCCACTTTATTCACAACTTCATCAAATATCTCAAATAAAGTATCAGTATTTCTAATATGGCCAGATACACCAATAGACTTTAAAAACATTGGGCCATTTGCAGAATAAATAAAAAAATCAATAATAGGCACTTGTCTCTTATTTTTCTAACCATCACACATCGTTGAACACCCAAAAGTAGCCTAATTCGCTCTTCTTTCAACCAAATAACTTTTAATTTCAAAAACTGAGCAATTCAAAATTTTACATCTTAAGTTATCAATCGAAGGAGCTTTGTATCCCATATCGTAAGAGGCTATTGCATCCACCATAGGCTGATAATAGTAAGACTGAGAAGCATTAAATGATGAACCTATATCATACCACCATCTAGCTACTGCCATATCAACATTATGAGCTGCATCTCTTGATTGCATTACACTACGAATTGAAGGTTAGGTTTTAGAAGTTGTTCGTGGTACAAAAACTAGCCACCTACCTTCTCCTTTTCCTAGCATCAGGTGCAGGTGTAACATTATCTTCTTACTGGGCCTTGGATGGAACACTAGCGCTATCACTACCACTACCACCTTCAACATTTCCATTATCATTACGAAAATAAGCAAATGAAGTTCCACTACTAATTTCAAAATTTAACATTTCCCTTCTATCTTTCTCATACTAATATTCTTCAAGCAAAATTTTTATGTCACTTCACATCATGGTTTACTTTTTTACAGTTTCCACCTCTCCTTTAAACCCAGCTAAATGCTTCTTTAATCGGGTTATTCCTCCACCTTTTAAATGTTTGTTACAAAACAAGCAAATAGTATGGTTCCTCATACTGAGAACTAATGCAGCATGAACCCAAGTTGGATCATTGTATCTTTCTGAAGTAGTTTGATTAAGAATACTTGAACTTCCTTCTATTTATTTGTAAAAATAAATGAATGCATATATCAAAATAAATATCACATAATTTTATTACACAATACGCATGTCTATCTTATATAATATAACTCATACATCATATAATTCAATTTCATCGAACACAATTCATCATAAGTCAAAAATTAATAATTCAATTATTCAACAAATATAATTACATAAAACATACATAAACAATTTCCATTTTCAACAATCACAAAACATGCATAAACAATTTCTATTTTCAACAATTCAATTTCGAACAATTTCAATTCAGAGTTTCAAAGATGAAAATCAAGTTGAAGGGCACGATTTACATAATCGCAAAACATACATAAGCAATTTTATTTCTAACAACCAACAATTTCAACCATCACAATTTCACAATTCACAAAATAATACAATATATATAAACAATTTCCATTTTCAACAATTTCTAGCAATTTTCATTTCTTAATTTAAATAATTTCCAACAATTTCAGTTCTAACATTTTCCAACAATTTCAATTCAACCATTACAAAACATACATAAACATTTTCCATTTTCAAAAATTTTCAACAATTTCATTTCCAACAATTTTGAACAATTTCAATTCAAAGTTTCAAACATCACAAAACATAGATAAACAATTTCCATTTCCAATAATTTCATTTCTAACAATCAAGAATTTCATTTCCAATAACCAACAATTTTATTTCTAACAACCAACAATTTCATTTCCAATAACCAACAATTTCAACCATCACAAATTCACAATTCACAAAATAATGAAATATACATAAACAATGTATTTTCAACAATTTATAAAAAAATTTCATTTCTTATTTTCAACAATTTCCAACAATTTCAATTCAATCATTACAAATTATACGTAAACAATTTCTATTTCCATCATTTTCCATTCACGATAATTTTTAACAATTCTATTTCTAACAATTTTGAACAATTTCAATTCAAAGTTTCAAACATCACAAAACATACATAAACAATTTCAATTTCCAAATTTCCAATAATTTCATTTCTAATAACCGACAATTTCATTTCCAACAACTAACAATTTCAACCATCACAAATTCACAATTCACAAAATAATGAAATATACATAAACAATTTCCATTTTCAACAATTTCTAACAATTTTCATTTCTTAATTTCAACAATTTCCAACAATTTCATTTATAACATTTTTCAACAATTTTAATTCACCCATTACTAAACATACATAAACAATTTCCATTTCCAACAATTTTCATTCCCAATAATCTTCAACAATTCCATTTCCAACAATTTTGAACAATCTCAATTTAAAGTTTCAAACATCACAAAAGATACATAAACAATTTCTATTTTCAAATTTTCAACAATCAACAATTTCAACCATTACAAATTCATTTCCAACAATTTCAATTTAACAATTACTAAAACATACATAAACAATTTTCATTTCCAATAATTTCTAACAATTTTTATTCCAATAATTTCCAACAATTTTCATCACAAAACATAACAATAATTTCCAACAATTTCCATCACAAAACATACGCAAACAACCAAATACAATGAATTTCTTTTTCAAATTTAAGAGCAAAAAACACACCTAAAAAAATCAATTCAATGTCGGGTCAGGTCGGGTTTGGATTTGGATCTATTTCAGAATTTAGATATGTCATTGGGTGGTGGTGGGCTGGTTGTTGGGGCTGTGGTGATGGTTGTCGGATGGTCGAAAAGGGAGTGGTGGCGACTGGCGACGGTGAAGAAGAGAGAGAGTGAGAGAGAAAATAATGAGAGGAAGAAGAAGAAGGGCACAGTTGGATGTGGGTATGGGTGTAGGAGGGAGGAGGTTTTAGATTAATTTGATTTTTTGTATAAAAGAGAGAGTGAGAGTGTGAGTTTGTGAGAGATAAAAAGAAAATGAAGAAGAGTAGGTACTAACAAAACAGGTCAGTACAGACTGATACACAAACCTAGTTTCAGAGCACTCATTTTTGTACCTTTTTTGGGTGGTACGACATGTATCGCCTGGTATGATACGAATTTTGTAACTATGGTTTTAGTGCAGCACCAAGCAACTCTTAGGACCCAGTAAACGCAGACACACAATCACACCAACATAGCTCATGTCCAGTATCTTCTATAGCACAGCCAATAGCCAGCGCCCACAACGCACCACACGCACCACGCCAGGCCTCCCACACAAATAGACACAGACATGCAAGCATACCAGTCGCACCACAGGTGTAACAAGCAGCCCATTTGTCCACCATACCCACCAACACACCAAGGAATCCAACTGTCCTCTAGTATTGTAATAATGCCATATTTATTTTCCAATTTTTTACTTAATTTTTATTAAATAATTTTCATCTCTTTCATTTTAATTTTAATTTTAGTTATTCATTAATTGTTTTAGTTATTTTTAGGATTAGTTTTGTCGTTTATAATTATCATAATTATAGGACGATCAAAAGATACTAAAGGTGAATCCAATTATAAAAATCAATCTAACACTGGACCTACCACAAATACCAATAGGAAGCATGCTTGGATAGCTAAAAATGCATCTATCTTGTCACTAGCTGAGTCAGGCCACTTTTAACTCCAAAGAACGAAAACAACAGTGTCGCTCTCAAACCTGACATATTAATGAGGCCTATGAGATGGAGCTATTAGATAGGGCTTGTTTAAGCACAATGAGATTGATCGAGCAATAAAGAAGAACATTTTTTTTATCATGTGATCCCCCCAAAGAGGTTCATCTTCAAATTAACAAGAGGATCGTGATGGTTCACAACCTCTGTATCTTCTGGTTCTACCAATTCAACATAAGCATCAGTTTCAATTAGAGATGTTAAAATGTGAAACCTCTAAACTGGGGAGGAATTTGGATTCTCTTCTATAATTTATGGGCTAATATCTGAGTGTACATTGGCATCATGGTACATCTCATTTTAGATGCTCATAACTCAGGATAGTCTTTCACTTGTTATTTGATTTTATATTGATTATTTTGTGACATGTGAGCATTTTGTGCATACATTAAAGACAATTTATTATTTAGGTGTAAGGGAATAAGGGTATATACTATGATAAACTTTGTAATTTGTGCTTGAACTCATGAACATTAAAATTTAGATGTCGATTATTCCTCATGATAGCCTCATAATTTGCTAATTGTTGTTTAAAAATAATCCCTAAATTAGGATACATATTTGGTTAGAGTTATAATGCATGAGAGAGACAAACATGATTAATATTTTTCATTAAATTACTTTAAGCATCTCATTGGTTGTGTTGAATTGAAGTGTGCAAAACTTTGTGCATTTTGACACCTATATGAGCTTTTGAACCTAAGAGCAATCTTCATATTTGTGCTTATGTTTTTTTTTGTTTGTTATCAAACATAACTTTTTATGGTACAACTTGCCCTTGAATATATATTGAGACTAAATTTTTTATGAATTTGTGCATAGAGATGATAAAGGTACTTAGGATAACCATTTTCGACCTAAAAATGCCTACCTTAACTTTTACCCCTAGAAAACCAATTTGAGCTTTGACCTTTCTTTCTTGAATACTAACCTTATTATAAACCACTCTTATCCTTCTTTTTGTTGATGTCCTTAATAATTTTGAGCCCCTAAATTAAAGGAATTGTCTCAAGCTTATTTGCATAAGATATTGACTATTTCTATGAAAAGTAAATTAGCTTATGTAAATTGCATTGTTTTGATTTTTCATTTTTTATGGAATGGAGGACAATTATAAGGAAAAAAAGAAATATCCTCTAAAGAAATATCCTCTTTGATATTCTTGTTTTAAAAAGAATGAAAATTATGAAAAAATAAAAGAAAAATGATGAAGTGATTGAAAAGGATGTCATTTGAATCAAGTGAGTTTTGGATTAAATAGAATTAAAACTTGTGTGGATAATTTTGAATGATTTCTTTTAATTTATTTAACATAAAAACTTATGTTTGTTGTACCTTATTTAAGCCATGTTACAACCCTTATCAAGTCCATTTTATTTATGCATTAAGTTCATTTTTATTAGAATTGAAGATATGATTCATGAGCAAGCTTATGGATAACTTGCTATGTTTTGATTTGAGAGCTTAATGAACCTTAAGCACTTTGAGTGTATAGAGTGAAATCTATGAGAGGTTGTTAAGTCTTATTTTATTTGATTTTGATATAAATATTGGGATGCTATATTTTAATTCTAAAAATGTGTCTCATGAAGCTTGTTCTCTTTATTGTTATTTTATCCTAAAACTTTAATATTTATTAGCTTTTGGGATATTTCTAGATAACATAAAAGAAGATGAGAGGTTGGTATTATGATGATTAATGTATTGAATTGATATATGCTTGAGGACAAGCACGAGTCTAGTGTCGGAGAATTTGAAAAGATATTATTTGATTAATTTAATTAGATCCATCTCTTTTGGTTTGGTTTAATTTTAGTGGTTAAATGGGAAAATTAATGTTTGTTTTGTTTTAGGAGGTAATAGGTAGAGATTGCATCAAATTAGAGCGTTATTGGTCAAAATCACAAATTTTGGAAAAAGAGGACATATTACTGCAATGGATAAGATGAGATCACGCTTAATGCTAGATTCAACCCAAAAGTTTGAACTCAATTATGAAACTTATTTTCATCCCTATTATATAGGGATTTGGATTTGTTTAGATAGGATCTTGGCAAGATACAGGGAGGTTTAGTAGAAAAAGAAGGGGAAAAACACATTCAACACTTCTACACATCATTCTATTTTCGTTTCTTTGTGATTTCCTCTCAGTATTTCATCTTCTTCTTTTTTCTATTTTTGGTGTTGGAACTAAAGCTATGTGTAGATAAATCCAGATATTCTAATTGAAGGGGATTCAAAACTCTAGTTGTAACTTTGTGAGGTTTTGTTCTAAACTTAAATTCATGTTTTAATGCATTTATTTCTTGTTTTGTATTCTTCTATTTCATGAATAATTAATATGGTAAATTAATTTGATGATTATTATTTTATAGTTATCTATGAATTTAATGATCTGTAATTGTCATAAAGGATTAGTGTAAGTAGCAATTAAATTATTTATGAAGTTGCATATTTAACTTACAAGAAGTAAGAAAATTAAATTGGATAGTTATAGCTATGACAATTATTTACTTTAGGGTTTAGTTTTTTTTTCACTAAGCTTATTGACATCATTTAATTGATATGAAATGCTATCATACTTAATCAATTTGTGGTAAGTTTCGGTTTGAATAGTGGGTCTGAACCAATAAATTTAGGAAAATTTGAGACTAACTATGACTATCCTAACAGGTTTCAAACTAACTGCTTGAATTGTAAACATTATTCTTTTTAGACCAATAATCAATGTTACAATTGGATGAGACATTTTCCTTAAATCAGAGTTATATACCATCGAATTTCTTACTCTTTATATTTAGTTTATTTACTTTGATTCTTTGTTAGTTTTAATTCATTAGTTAATTAATCATAAATCCTCGACTTGTTTTAACAATTGAAATTAAGAAATTGGTTTTTAGTTTTTTTTTGGGATTCAATTTGGTTCTATAACTAGTATAAGAAGTTAGTGAATCAAAATTAATTTTGAAGGCTTCGACAACTGGATCAACTAAATTGGAGCTATTTTACTATTTTAAAACATTTTTATGCTAAACTGTGACGCTCCCAAAATTCTTAAACCACAATCAACCAAATAGTTCCCAAAACAAACCATTAACTATTAAATTCCTCATTAGTTCCAAGAGAGATGATTGTTTGTCAAATACAAAATTATTGCATACGACATAACTACTACAATTGTCATGTTCGAAAATATACATATACATTCCAACAATTATACAAAAGTAATATGCTGGCCCTACCTAATCTCCACTTTGTCAACCACGTACACGAAGGTTATTGGCAATTACTGGATCTTTTAAAAAAATAATGGCAAGGGGTGAGTTGTCAACTCAGCAAGGATAACCGACTTTACCCTTAAAACCAAGTAACTCAATAATTAATTATAACATTTAGTCAACTGATTAAATCATACATATAATATATATATATATACACAATAGTCCTCAGTATAATCCAAATAGTTAGCAAACATCTTAAAAATTTCACCAAATGATGATTACACAAATATTAATTTCAACTGACATTTATGTTTTATTCCAATATTTAACTGAATTATTTGGGCTCAGTGTAACCTAGTAGGCGTATATCCAATGGTCTACCAGCTCATCTCATCATAAGCTCTCATCAGTGAAAATGTAATTAAATGTATAAATATAGGCACATGCTACCTCAATTTCTCAATCTCTCTTGGTATCCCGATACTACTCTAGTACCTAGCAATCGACATAGTATATTCTCGGGACTCAGGATATCTTGGTACCACTCCAGTACCTAGTCATCAGTACAGAACATCCCCGGGACTCAGGATGCCTCGGTATCTGCTCCATAGACAGATGCCTAGCCACCACACTCTCATCTCTAAACAACCTATTAATCAAAGACCATTAAATGTAGCCTATCCTAGGTAGGCCACTAATTCTCGATTTTCACAAATTATTCATAACTTATTGACTACCAGTTTCTATTTAATTAACACATTTCTCGTCAACTTAACAAGTAATACGCCTCAGAAAACGTAACAAAATATAACAATGAAACACCTTATACTACATTAATAAAGTAAATATAATTCATGTATGTAATTATTAATCATTAATTAAATTAATGACTAACTCAAAATATAATTTATTAATAACAAAACGGTACTTAATTTTAAGAGTAAGGCCCAAGGCTATCCTTATCTCGATTTCAGGCTCAACTAATTAACAGTCCAAAATACTCCTTAATTAGAGCTTTGGGTCTAAAATTTACAAAATTCTATTAGACTAATTTATGAAAATTTTCTAACCCAATTACTTTTAATGATACAATATTATTCTCTCTTCTAATTTATTCCTAACTATAAAAATAATATCCTTACTAACCCAACCCTCATAATTACTAAAATACCCTAACTAAATAAAAGTCCCATCTTACCCTCACTCATTTTCATTAATACCAAAAATGCCCTTCTTACAAACAAAATTCCAAATTTACCCTTCAATTTCTACATTCCCTATTCTGCCCCAACATGCAACTTAAACTTTCAAAACAATGTCATCATCTTCACCCTCTTTTCTTCTTGTCTCTTCTCTTCTTTCATCATTTTCCAACCCCATTTTCTCCACTTTTATTTTTTCATGCAACTTCATATATTATCCCAAATAATCACAACATGCAATCCAACTATAACCTAGTGTAGGATGATCAAAATCACACAAAAAGACATTTAAAAAAATGGCTACTATAATTTTACCTAAGTGTGAGGACTTTTGATGTTGTTAACCACCACAACTTCCTCTAAATTTGCTGCAAAACAAACAAAATGAGGCAAATTATGAGAAAAGGGTTACATGCAAATGAAAGAGTGTGTTTTTAGACACACTTACTAGTTGGAAATTTGAGAGAAAATGGAGAAGAAGGTGTTGTCTCGTCGGTGCTCTTAATGTTATTTCTAGATGTAGTTTTTATATAACTTATTAGTTATGGGCTGGGATGGGCTGTTTGGTTTGCTTTAATTTATGATTGGGCTTTACATAAACTCTATTGGTATCATTTTTATTTTGGAAATTTATGGTCTTAGTTTTAAGAGGTGGCATTTCAAATATAAAAAATTTATATGTAACCTGTGAATTATAGACGGGTCTCATCGCGGTTATGAGTTTTGCACTATAATGATCAAAAAATGGTACTAAAATTATTGATACCATACTAGCTTATTGAAAATATATCGGTTAGATACCATATTGAATCGTAAAATTAAGAAAGAACAAGAATTAAATTAAAAAATAAAAATTAACCCTAGAAATCCCTTGAACCTTAACCCATTCATGTTTTAGTCGCCCTTCTAGTACCTATCCATCATGTTTCCTTGCTAGTTGTCCCTTATTTATGTTTCACCATCAATCACAACCCTTGTCGCCTCTCTATCATCTTCTACTACAATTGTAATGCCTTACCCTACAGCCCCTATCGCCTCACCATCATCCCCCATCGCCTCACTCTCTCTTGATGTAGCACACTTCACGTAGTCACTCCTTTATTGTCCCCATGAAACAGAAAACCAATCTTTAAGGTTGCAAAACAACAAAAATCCAATTGTCAAACCGTGTGCTTAAACTTTGAGTTGACTAATTATATGTTGTGTCTTGTGTGATTTGTTTCATACACTCATACTTGTAATGTGTGTTTCGATAGTATGTTTGCGTTGTCTAGATTCTGGAATTTGAGGAGTTAATATAGAATTGTAGTTTGTGTTATTGTCTGAAATTTAGGAAATATTAAATAAAACGTTAGTCTTTATTATAAA
>JANKYE010000009.1:28411249-28422438 GCA_032467995.1 Erythroxylum dillonii
AACAAACCAACCACCATCAATGGTAATGGTAATCATTTCTTCATCTTAACCAACCATCATAATTATAATGATTATATTCATTCTCATTCGTCGCTATTTTCTTTCTTATTCTCATTTTTATTATCCTCTCTAAACCAAACGCCCCAATGTCACTCCATAATGCTTTTAATTCTATCTTTAAAGGCTTTCCTTTGAGATTCCATATTCACTATATAGAATTGCTTTAGTAAAGTAGGATTTAGTTTGAATTAAAAGCATCAATTATTTTATAATTATAGTGGGGAAGCACAACCCTTTCTAATATCTTAAAGATTTTATTTATTGAGAAACTACGACCCTTTTGAGTGTTTTAAAGCTATTATTTTGGTCTGTAAGATAGCAACAAAAATAGGCTACTTTAAAAGCAAATAGTCATAAAGAGTCTTCAATCCTTTATACTTTGAGCTAATATTGACATAGACAAGAAGAAGATGAGTTACTTGTACCATTCTTCTTTTGCTTTCTCTTTGATTTTATTTTTGTAATTGTCCTATTATCATTTGTTGGATCAGTATCAATTAAGATAGGAAATTTTCTCACTTCTAAGAGAGAATTGGTGGAGTTAGAAGTCTCCTTAACATCTTTTGTATTTTGCATTTTTTTCAAATCCTAGGATTTGAAATGTTGAAGGGTAACATCATTACGAAAATGTTTATGTTTGTTTTCTTTACAAAAATGTTTATGTTTATTTTCTTCTAGTTTAGAAATTGAGAGCTCCTTCTTAGAGTTAGTAGTATCTTTTGAGTTGATCACAAGATCACTCTTTTTTCTCTTATTCCTCTTTCATTTCCTTTATATTTTCTAGAGGAATAGTTAACTATTGAGGTATCACCTCTTTATCATTCAGAATTAAGAGTATTTATTCTTATTAGTTCATTGTATTCTCCTATTACAAAAGTTTTACCTATGGCCTTCCAAACCTTAGGTGACCTTAACTTTAAGGTTTTCATTGACATGTTAATATGTCTAAACATCCTTTACTAGTTTCTCATCTTTGTTAAGTTTCATTATTTTCAAACAATTTTGATGGTGATAATTTCTATATTAATTCTTACAAAGCTAATTCTCCTAACTCGATTGTATTTTCATTAGGATGAAGAGGTTTGCCTAGAAAACTTGCTAGGAAATTAGCCATATAGTAAATCAGTATTCTAGAAGAATAATATAGAAGTTGGTCCATATTGGCATCATCCTTATTTTAGTCATATCCATATCTAACCTCTATTTTAAGGCATTAGTAGTCTGCAAAAGATGTGTCGAGGACCAGTTTCAAGTATCTTAGAAGCACTCATTTTATTGCAAAATTAAAATATGAGTATATTATTTCTATTTATCAATGTACCTTTTAATCCCATTTTCTTTCAGGTATTGTTTGTTCAAAGTTGAACCTAAAAGAATGAAGATCTTTTCTACGTAAAAAAACCTATATATATATGTCAAAGAAGATGTTCATTTAAAGATACCAGCTTGTAGTATCTCCAAAGGAGTGAAAAGAATTTTATTACCATCAGTAGGAGGTATCTGTATTAATTTTTGTGATAGGGTGGAATCACAAATCACTTTATGCCAAGTTTGTATCCTCGAATAAGATGAAGGACATACCTAAGGAGTAGAAGGAGACACTATTGATGCATAAGCATTATCCCCACCTAGAAACTTAATGCATTATCCCCACCTAGAAACTTAACTAAAGAAAGAGGAGGAATATTTAAAAGAGCTAGAAAAGTTGGAGCAGATAAGAGCAGGATTAGAATTGGACACAAAAAGAAAAGAAGATGAAGAAAATAATTATTTGCCAAGAAAAGCAGAGATTAGTAGAGAGAAACTTGATAATGTTGAACCAGAAGTTGGATGTGAAAAAGTCATATTCTGAATATGGGATCTAGAGTGATGTAGAGAAGAATCTTGCAATTATGGGAGGGACGGTAACTGAAAGAAAGGGATTCCAGGTTTATTTCAAAAACTAAAAGTAAACCTATCAGTTTAGGAGAAAAGATTCCCAAAGAATTATTCAAATAAAAAAATTGAGATAAATTTATTTAGAAGATTGAGAGGGAAAAAAAGAAGTCATAATTGATAACCAGAGCATTAACAAAGGAGATGATGAAGATTGAAATGGAGATGTCAATTGATTCACCAAGTTGAGCAGGTGACCATAATGCTTTTATCTCCAGGACAGCTCATTCAAGATAAAAGAAACAGTTATAGATACAACGGATAAGAAACTAATCGAAAGGAAAAGATACAAGTCTTGGATTGAGATGCTAAGATAACCAGATAATGATGACAACCTTCATAAACGAATGATAAATCTCGTGAAAATGGTTTAAACACTACAACATTTTGCTAGCTCAGATTAGATGAAAAGATGAGGAGTACAAATCATGTCTTAGTCTGTACCTTAACCAGCTAGATGTCTGGAAATACAGTAAAGAGTTATTAGAGAGAAATGATAAAGAAAAAGATGATAAAATAGGAAACTGCAATATTTAAATAGCAGGATTTGAGTAATGAACTTTCAACAACAAATCTGCTTGTCTGATACTTCAGCATCTTGATCAGAATAACCCTGCCACAATTTTATGCTTTGGACAAGATCAATTCTCTGCGTTCGTTAAACCGATTTGTCTCAAGCTCGAACAGGTTGAAAGGAAAAGGTGCCATGTTTTACCCTGGCAAGTGCAATTATAATTGAGCTCTCACGTCTCAGTCAGCAATTATTGTCAACATGGAAAACCTTCATCAGAAAGCTTGAGAGTGACCAAATGCAAATGACACCTAGGATCTGAAGGACACCCAGTAGTGTGTTCAGGGAATTACTTATTTCCAAGTTGTGTGAAGTCATTTCAGCTCCCTTCACTGTGAATGACAGGGCCGTTACCAGTTGTGCTGCTCTGTTCAATTGGTGCAATCTATAAACCTGTACACCAGGAGCAACATATTTCACTTTTAGATAATCAAACTTGCCTAGATATAAGCTTAAATACTTTCAACAATAGCAACACAAGTGCAATTAAACATAAAAACTAAGAAAAGAGCCAAACATTATCAGTTAGGTCTTCACATCTCTAAACGCATTGTAAAAGAGTATAAAAGAATATCTGTGTGATTTTCCTACCTTTTAGAAAAATTGATCAAAGCATAGGGCAGAGTTGCACTTACTTGAAAAATGACTGGGATTACAGGCCATGAGGGTGACTTGCAATATCTTGCATAGCGCTCAAAAGCAAACTGAACCACAATCCCAACCAGGTATGGAGCAAGTGTGGCAGAAGCTGCAGGACCAGTCCATGGCCAGACCAATCCCATTGTCACCATCGGTATTAGAAGACTAAGAATCAGGGCAGCAACAGAAGATATCCGCTGGCCTAACTGCAGAGTTGGGGTTCCGTGAAATACATCATACTTGAGCTCCAATGGCCTCCTTAACTGGTCTATTAGCAGAAGAAAAACAGCAACACCGCAATAGAAAAGAGCTTCCGTGAAGAATAGTATGAGGAAATCTGCATACGAGAAAATGCTGTTTACTGGAAGGAAAGAAGAAACCCCAACAACAAAAACAAACTAGCTCTGCATTAAAATCAGAATAAAGATAATTTCACAAAAATGTCAAAAAAATTTGATATGCATCACCTCCCCAAATTAAAAACCTGATCAACCGGTTAGATGCAAACAATACTTGGCACTCTTGTGAGCCAAACTTGCATCACTTCTTAGAACATCTCTATCAATCTTCAATCTTTTTCCTCAGCCAACTAACAGCAATTCCCTAACCGGTGTTTGACTCAAATATCAGCTAATAATACATCCATTACTTTCAGAAGTCCAAGGCTGCTAAATTATCAACCAATAAAGAACCATGTTCTAGTTGCTCAATTTAAACCCCAGTAGTGGCCAATAAATGACTGCCTCCATCCCTTGTTTATATCCCTGCTCTATTATTTTCCCGGATGTTAGTGACTTCCTCTCAACAGTTTCACCCTATTTTAGGTCATCAAAATCTTCACTCTACTCTCCTTACTTTGAAACCAGTAATCTAATATAAAGTACCATAGTCTGATGATTCATATAGATACAAAAATGAAATAGAACATTATAAGCTAAAAGCCAAGCTAATTCTCCCAGAAAACCCATAGTTCTGTTTCCCTGTAGATCTTCTTTGATATTTTACGATCAACAAGCTAATAGGAAAACTTTGAAAAGACATTTAAAACAAAAATCATTGAGGCAGTGTCATTGCCTGTCAGCAAAGAATCTTCGAAAACTGTGGAGAGTATCTTTCGCAGATACAGGGAGGGGAAAATGAAGGAAGCCACAAGGACAGCTGGGCCCAAAAACCATGAAAGGTTGTTCTGCTTCCTTTCAAGACTTGCTATATTGACCTCATCATCCATTTTATATGGACAGTTGTAAAACGAGATAAAGCCTGGTTTTCCACTGGCTCCCTGAATGCTGTCCTGTGAATCGCTAGTAGAAGAGAGACCTTCAGCATAGGGATCAAGATCTTCCAGCTCCAATGCATTTGGTTCAGCCTCAGTCAATTGTGGTTGTTCTTCTCTAGCTGCAAACAACACACTTTCCCTAACTGGAAACTTTCCCCTTAGTTTTGTCGGGCTGTCTATGCAATGGTAGAAGCTTTCTGTAGCTGCAAACAATACACTTTCCCTAACTGGAAACTTTCCCCTTAGTTTTGTCCGGCTGTCTATGCAATGGTACAAGCTAACTAATCACCATTAACCAGTACATTATTAGAAATAAAAATTTATCATCAATTTTACTTCACATTTAAGAAGAGTAAACCTGTTTACTATAGCATAACTGACCTATATTATAACTATTTATGTCATCTTGTAAAGTGCTTGGGTTACAGATCAATAATACGCTTGAACAAAGATTCAGAGTTTTCAAAATTATCAAAACACTCTGAATTTACCTTTGGCATTTCCAAGCTTATGAGAACGACCATGCAGTTCATCACATTGTTTTCCTGATAAGGACAGCTGGAATGCAAAAGAAAAGTCGTAGAAGTCAGAAAATTTTCCATGCAGCTTATTAAACAGATAACCAGGAAAGGAAAGCATAGCAAAGAAAACCAAGAAGTCACATAGTCAATCAAATTCACAAAGACAGGTTCAATTGTTCAAGCACTAGTCTACTACATTGTTAGGTGTCTCTAAATTAGAAAAAGAAAAGCAATGGGCCGGGTGAGCTTTAGAAAGCCAGTACATTAATGTGCAATTAGGCCATTAATCAATGGCTGGGTATTGTAATGCAGGCCGTCAAGAGTTGAATTTTCATTTCCGGCTCTTCTTCCTATCAACCCACCAAGAAAAAAGAAATAAACAAAAAGAGGTTATAACTTTAACCAAGTTAATGTATAGAAGAAAAAATTTTCACACACACATAGGAGAGAGAGTTTGAACAACGCTTCCACTTATCAGCCTAAACCCAAAAAAGAACAAGGAATAAAGGGGAAAAGAAATGAAAGAAAAAGAAGTCAATACTTCAAGAACGTTAATATACAAAGCAAGAAGAAAATCAACACACACGTATGTAAGCTTTGATCTTTCAAAGTTGTAACTGGAATACATAAATTAATTAATCTGCATGTTCTTCTTTGTATATGCATCAATAATCATCCCTTCATAAACCACAACAGCATTTCCTAATTCTGTTTTGGTTACCAAAGATTGATTTTAGAATATTTTACCCTTCACAGTATGCGCCAAGATATCAGTGATTTGTCGGCAATTTATGTGGAGTTACAATTCAAAATAAATCGCGGAACAACAGCTTGCCGTCCCATTTAACAAAATGTGTTTACTGCAATACATGTAACGCCAAAGCATTGAACTACCTCCTAAGCAGACGCTATTAAAACCCCAGCAAATTTGCCATGACCTAATCGGCTTCTACGGGTAGATATATGCATCCATACCATTTAAGCATCATCAACTTGGTTTAATAAGTCCGTTGGAAGTACAGAGCAGAATCTAAAACAACCATTTCAGACATGGATACGCCATAAACAGAAATTTCGTAAGTCAAACTGTAGCAACCACTTACAACGAATAGTAGCCAGAACACAAATCAATACTCTCACCAAGAAGAAAGCAGAAAGCAAAAGGAAAATCATGTTGCAGCAATCATCCTTGGGCATACAAGTCGCAGTGAAGCGGTAGAAAGAATTGAGCTATTGTCCAGAAGGATTGAAAAAAAAAGAGGTACCTGGAAGCTTCGTCTTTGCCTTCTGCGAGGGGAAGAAAGTGGATTCGCCACAGAACAAACTGAAGATAGATCAACTTTAAGAGCCATACACATTAGCCTATTTTGTATTATCTATTCTGTTCAAAGGTTATGACAATGACAGTCTGTGCCAGACTTTGTAGGTTCATATTGACTGATTATAACGCATACCCAATTCATATGGAGGGATGGTATAGCTATTCACATGAGCTTTCTAGGATGAAAATACAGAAAGACACGACCTTGAAGGATTTTGGGACAGAAGTTGGATGGGCGTGGTAGGAAAGCCGGCTTTCATGCTTCCTATGCTTTTGGTTTTAAAGCAAAGTTGCAATTCTGGGCAAATCCTACCATTCCTTATATCTCAGCCTCGTACTGCCGGACCTACCGTACAGATTTTTCGCTTTTGTTCGTATTCGAACTTTTATAATGTCGTAAGATCTTAGCTTTCCTGTAACTCTCTTCACTTCATATCCACTTCAACATGCATTGGCTGTTTGATCCTGCGTACTTGATTTGGATACAAATACAGTAGTATCTCCTTGTTTCTTTTTGGAGTGGAATCATTGGTTAAATTCCGAGGTTAAGTATGGGCATCAAAATCTCCTAAAAGAGCAGATCAGTCCAAAGTTGTACAAAACCCTAAAGGCACTCCTCTGGCTGCTGTGACTAAATAAATAATGAACTAGCATCATTGTAGATGTAAGAGGTTGTCTTGCGGTAGGTAGCATGGCATTGTCCTACGCCTCAACTTCTGATTAATACACCGGATATGCTTGACTTCACTTGAGTTGGTAGAAATATCTTTAACTATTTTTCTTTTTTCCTTTAATCTGCAACATTGAAATAAACAAAAGTGAGAGAATCATATTCTCGGACTCAAACTTCAGGGAGTAATAGCCTGAAGCCCTCCAAAGGTTGTATTCCATACCAAAATTTAGAACATCCTCGTCTCCATATATAGCTGTTAGCATGAGAAGGGAAGAACGTACAAATTCCATTAATTACTCAATGATTAAGTTGAAACACTTCCACTCGATAGTGGAACAACCAAAACATGCCAATACAATGAAATAAGGCGGTAGGAATCTGGCACAAGAATGCCCTAAAGATCACTTAAATGAGCCATCTGCCTCCAAAGCAATCCTTGACTTGCCTGAAGCAGCGACCCCAATCTAAAACTGGGGTTCAAGTTGGCTCCTCAAGCTCTTCAAAACAAGAAATTCTTTAACCTGTGGCCTCACCTAAAAATTTAACATTTTTCAAGTTAAATCAGATTAGCCCTCTTTAAAAACCTTATTGTCCTACAATAATAGGGCCATATAGATTCCACAAAATCTAGATATTTCTCCATAAGCCACTCTTCCAACACTTTAAGATTTTTCCTTGAGAACTCTTTGTAGTCCAAGTTTTTAACTTTAATCACAGGTTGCAGCACATGAGCTTTCACATCATCCTTCAACTTTCCCTGCTTAACATAGCTAGCGGCCACCAGGTAGTAAGTAGGCAAATTCTTAATTACTTTAACCGTCTGCCGAAAGGTGAAAACATAGAGTGCCCATAGACCCCGGATCATCTTGATGTAGAGAGCAACAACAAGAGGCCCCAATATCCACAAAGGAGTCAACTCCTTGGACACCTCAGCCCCACAAAACACATTGATCACCAAGTATAAAGGAATGCTGCATTTACAACAAAATATAAGTAAAGTAGCAAAAACTTCGATAGAAAAATGAACTATGAACTGTTTTAAGTTATGCATGTAATGATCAAGAAAATGATTCGAGATGTTAAATACACTAATCAAATATGGCATGTTGCAGAAGAATGCTCTGCTGCTTAGTTGATGAGGAACAATCAAGACTAGTTCCCAGTTATAACATTGATAAAGCCTCAGAACACATTAGTTAAGAGAGCTACAAAGCAAAAACCTTGTTTCTTTTTCTTATATTTTATCTCTCCATTTTTTTTTTAATATTTTGGGATCTCGAAGGAAACTATCGAGCGAATATTGAGATACTAAAACAGGAGGTAGTATTCTCTATACCCCAAACTCACCCTGCCAAAGTGGTAAGTTGAATCCAAGAACTTCATCTTGGAAAGGTGACAACCACTGAGCTAGCTTATCATCCTCAACTCTTGATTTTTTTTCACTTCCTAATAACAACAAATGTTTCAACAAAAATTATCCTTACTACCATTGTTTGAATTGTATATTGCATGTCTCATTTTTTACTGTCCCTTCTGAAGTGGAAAAGGTGCTACAAGGATACAATATGTATAAGCAACAATCAGATTGAGAGAGAGAGCAAGAAAGACAAGAGAAGAGCCAAGCAAAAACCATCATACTCACAAAACTAGTAATGGTATCTTGATTGTTGCATCCAGCCCTGTAATGTTGCACCAAACATTCTTTAGAATTCCACCCCTTTCTTCGTCTTGAATATTGCTTTGAGGTTCTTGTAATTCTTCACTTGCTGACTGCCGTTTCAAAATTCCATCCTCTTCCTCACATGGTGGTTGTGTGCACAACAAATTCAACCATTTCTTAAACAATCTATGAATAGCAGGAGATCCATTGATTCCTTCGCCTTTAGATGTATGGGAAACTGGCGCATTATGAACTTTGGGAGATTCCATTATGGTCTCCCCATTGTCTGTCGGCACATAAGAAAGTTTTACAGTGTTCTTTGAAAATTTGGATCCATTTGTTCTCTTTCTTGATTCATCATTTTGCGCACTACCTTTAAAAGCCCAAAATTTTGAAATCTTCAATTTGGATCCATGAATATAAGCCCCTGCACTGAAAAATAATTCAACTCAATTTGTATGCTTAGCACTTGCATTAGGAAATGTCGATTGCCTCCAATAGAGGAGTGTAGATTTTACTGATCTCTTCCAATAGAGATGAAAGGAATTCCCAATTTCAGATGAATTTACAGTAAGAAAGCTCCTAAGCATGATATCAATTAGCCAGCTTTATTATCATATGTTATTAGTAACTGCATTTGGAAATCAGAGAAAGTGAATTCCAAAATTAAGGGAAATAAGCAAGCATTCCTCACCTTAAATGAAGATTCCGCTTAACTAATAAACGCCTATCAGTTCGTCCAATCACTTGAAGGGTCGTTAAATGTTGCTTTAATTTTATTCCTCTGCTCCATGAAGGTGGCCTCAATGGAAATGTTGTACAAGGACCCTAAAAGAAATGAAAGGACGAGGCTAGCTATTTACATTGGGAATCTAACGATGGTATAGAACTTCTACAACTGAAGAAGGTAGCAATATAAAAGTATGATTCATTCTCAAACAATGGAAATTTCAAAATATGTAAGAGATTTTAAAGACCTAAACTTGCAATTCTTGGGGATCTTCACCAATCAAGACTTTAGACATAAAAGTGTACTACAAATAAGGAATATTAAATTTCTGATTATTTTAATAGTTGACATTAAAGAATAATGCATACAAAATTAAACCAAATGCCACTAAAGCATTGAATAACCATTCTTCACCCAACTACTAGAGTTCATAGATTTATTAAAAGGCTCCTATAGAAGTAAATAATCATTAAAATCATGTTGGGGTTGACTGAATATGATTAGGGAACTGTTGAATGGAGAACAATTGGATTAAGAAAATTAAGATTTGTAGGTGACAATCCGCATATTACTCTGGATTTCACATGGTACACGGATTGACAAACAAAAGCCAAATTTTGCAATTTTACCTGCAATTGATGGGTCACTAACGTCATCTTCTCCACTTTGACCCCCCACTCATTTACTCAGTATCCATGAATTCAACAAAAAGCTGCAAGATACAAATGAATATCATGATAACTGAAAAAGGGTTCTCAGATTCAAGATAAAGATACAAGATTTTCAAGATGTTAGTCCATCTACACACATTTTCTGCATTTGCGCATGACCTTCCAAAAACAACCCAATAATGTCTACAGTGGCATCTGATAGGAATGAAATAGGTAAAATCCACGGATTAACATAAGCCAACTAAATTAAACACAAAGGAAATTGATCAAAAAAGAAAGACACAGAAAATCAACAAAAATGCATCTTCATTACTCATATTGAACTACGTAACCTAAACTATAAACAGAAAGAATAAACGACCAAGAACTTGAATTTCTTTCTGTTTGGTACTTCCATCCATTCTCAAGCAGCCACAGGGCGGCCAACCTAAGATAGGAAAACCTCTCCAGAGTTCACATAAGAGTTGTATTGCAAAAACCTTGCAGATTTTCTTCTTTTGCAATTAACTGTTCTCCCATACTTTGTCTCAGTAACCAGATAGAGAATCCAATTTCAAACGTCCACAAAAGGAAAAGAGAAAGAGAAACGCTAACTATAACCAAAACCTAGAACGAGGTAGCAAGTCAAGTTAGGTGACTGGAGCTGAAAAATGAGGAAAAGATAGAATCTTTACTAACCCATCGACTTCAACTCTCCAAAAGAGCAGTCTTTGTCTGGATATGACTGCTTGATGAGAGGAAGAAGAAAAAACTCTCTTGTATTTGAGCTTCCAAATTCGATTGCTGTGCATAAAATGGATAGAGGGGATAGATAAGTAGATAAACTGAGGAGGGAGAACGGAAGAGGTAGAGAGACAGTACAGCAACAATTTGATTGGGGTTTATATATATATATATATATATATATCATTAGAAATATATATACACTCGACTGGAAAGTCAGTTATATATATATATATATATATCATTAGAAACAGACTTTCTAGATGTGGTCTACTCAATGTTTTAAAAGTTGGATAGAACATTAAACTAATCGAAAGAAAGGGTTAAAGTTTAGAGGGTTAATCTTAGAGGGTTAATCTTAGAGGGTTAATCGGTAGTTAACTGTTATAAAACTAGCATATAATAAATT
>JANKYE010000009.1:28422538-28435023 GCA_032467995.1 Erythroxylum dillonii
TTCCTTCGATTTCGCTTCGGATATGATTTGTTCGCTTTTGTTCTTCGTTTCCGTTTCGTTTTTCGGTTGGGGTCCGGCTTCCGAGGTCGGTCCCAACATGAGTGGTATCAGAGCAAGAGGAGATTATAAGGAATCATTTGTATGTATGAGGGTTTCGGTTTAAGTAGTTGGATTTCGGAAACGGGATCCAACAGGTAGGGAGGTCTTTCATGCATCTGCTAGGAACAGAGGACATGGTAAAGGACGAGGAGGATCTGGTCAGCACAGACCTAATTTGGGTACTCAATTGAAAACTATGGATTGACCAGCTGTGCCTTCTACTTCGACTCGAGCTTATGCACTGAAAGCTCATAAGGATCAGGACGCACCAGACGTAATTGCTGGTATTATTTTCTCCCTTTGGTTTTGACATGTATACACTGATTGATCCTAGGTCCACTCATTCTTATATATGTGTTGGAGAAATGTTTGATAAGGAGTATGGTATGTTTAGTGATGCAATTATTCAGATCAAGTAGAAATTTCGAGGACGAAATTTCTTAAGGAGGGAAGAATTGTAACACCCCAAGTTAGGGGTTAGAAAATTGAGGAATTTCAGTGCACTTTATGCTTTGCATAATTAATTTTTCGCTAATAAATGCATAGGTATTTTCGACACATACAAATAAATTGTACATGTTTTCATTACATATTCTGGGTAAAATGGATTTATAAAATGCGAATAAATTGTGGAAAATTTATTCAGAGACTATTTGTATTATTTTGGAATTTTTGAAAATTTTAGGAATTTTTGAATTGGAGTATTTTTGTACAAGGAAAAATATTAGAAGTAGACAAATGACATTGAGACATGTAGCATTCTTCGATGTTGATAAATGGTTTTCATGCACAGTGACACATAGAGAGGTGTTGTTCATACATGTAGTCACGTGTATTAGAAGGAAAATTCTGCAATTGGACACCTTTCCTTGTTCTTTTCATCCATCACCGAAACTACTTGTTATGCATGTTCGTGTTTTTGGTTTCTAACTCGCAACTACTGGAGCACTAGCTAAAGATTATTATAAGCTTGTGTTGTTGTTTGTTTGCTTGAGAGGATTAGAAAATCTGGAATTTGTTGAGCTAGAATTTTTCGAAATCAAGTAAGTTTTTTGTGAATGACATTTGGTGATGTTTTAATGTTTTGTACATGATCACATGCATGTGAAATTATAGCAGTAGAGTTCGGGGAATGCATGTCCTAAATGACTCGGATGAAGATTTGAAATTGTGAATGTGGAAAAAATGATGAAAATTTTAAAGTTGCACGTGTGACAATCAAATTTTGATGTTAAATGTGGAGTTTTGTATTGTGTGTGTGTAATGATGAGTTAAAAATGAAGTAGGGGAATTGTTTGCAAGTTATTGGAGTTAAATTATGAAAGATTGAATTTATGGAAAAAGTTACAATAGAGAGAGGAAGAAGAGTAAGAGTTTCGGATTTGTGATTTTTGAAGTGTAAAGTGGGTTTTGATTTGTGTAGAGTTTGTATTTGGAGTTAGAAATGTGGAATAGATGAATTAATATTGTGTTTTTCTGGAAAAATAAGAAAAATGGAGGAAGAAGAATAAGTTAGATTTGGTGAAGAAAAAGAAAGAAAATGCACCGTCGTGCTTATATTGAAGGAGGAAATGCACCGACTTTTATGTTAAAGAAGGAAATGCACCATGACTTTTTGTGTTGAAGGAGGAAATTATGCATGATGGTGACTTTTGTGATGGAAGAGAAAACGCACTGTCGTGCATTTAAGGTTTTCCTTATATTGAACAATCTTGTTTCTCTTGATCATAACTTCTTCATCCGATATCTAAATGACCTGATTCTTGAACCAATAGCTTCATAAGACATTGATCTACATCTCCACCAAAAATTATGGCTTTCTAAAATGGATTGGTCGATGAATTTTGAGGTGAAATGTGATTATGCTAGAGATGATAATTATGATGATTTTTACTGAGCATACTTCAGTAATTGGACTATATCTTGATTTGTGGACCCTAGAATGAGATTATTCTTGATTTTGATTAAACTAGATACATAAAGCCACAAAGTTTATGTAGAGATTGAATTCTAATTCTGCCTCTAAAAATTTCAGAATTTGATTGGAAGTTAAGATAAGAATTCTGTTAAAGCTTAAGAACAATCTAAAATCTTTTGAGAATAACTTCAGTATACTGACCCAAATTGGATAAACTTGGTATCATTGGAAACCTAAGACAAAGATGGACAAATTTCTAGAAGGAAGTATTACCTATTTACCTCACCTTCCTAACCAGAATAATTGAGCAAAGTGGACCCCAAGGTTGATGGTGCAATAAATCTGGATTAAGGAATTGAGTTTGGTTTCACATGATCGATAGTGTGAAAAGATTAAGGTTAAGAAACCCTAATTTTTGACACGAACATGCATTATACATATTTAGTATACATGAATGTGCATAAATGATCTCATAATCATGCACAATAGTGATATATGTTTGTATTGAATTCTATAGAGGAACGCATCGATCGACCGACTCTAGATATTGTCGGGACTTCGAGGCAATAAGTAATAAGGGAGCTTCTGTAAGTAATTTAGATGGTAAATTTTGTAAGTAATGCAGATGGTCTCTTTTGTAAGTAAATGAATGTAAGCGATCTTGGAGTATCTGTAAGTAATTTGGTAAGAAAGTTTTGATGGTTTGCTTTAACTGTTTTGTTACTATTGATTTTGCTCCATTGAATGATTTGCAAAGCTGTAAATATATGATATGCTTGACTGATTTGCATAAATATGTGAATTGAATTTCAGACATTTTTGTTTTGATTCTGTTAAGTCCTAGTCGTGGGTAAATAGGCATGTCTAGAAAGGTCTGCAACTACTTCTATGGCAATTCGGTGTCTTCTGTTAATGGCACTTTGGTGTCTTTTGTTATTAGCACTTCGGTGTCTTCTGTTATTGGCACTTCGATGTCTTCTGATAATGGCACTTCGGTGTCTTCTATTAATGGCACTTCGGTATCTTTTATTATTGGCACTTCGGTGTCTTCTGGTAATGGCACTTCGGTGTCTTCTGTTAATGACACTTCAATGTCTTCTGATAATGGCACTTCAGTGTCTTCTGTATAAGTCTCGTTATCCACTTATGTTCATAGATTTACAGTCTGATTCATTTTGTATTTTGAACTATGATAAGATAAGATTTGATATGAAGTAAACCTGAAATTTTGATCTGATGGGTTAACACCCCTATTCTGTTAATCTGTTATGTGTTCTGTAAGTTCAGTTTTGTTATTCAATTTCATTATGTTTGAGATGTTTATACTATAATCCGAATCAGTAGTAATTGTTGTTAAACATAGTTTAGTTATTTCTCACTAAGCTATATACTTAGCACAATGAATTTGCCCTATGTAGGTTCAGAGAGAAGGACATAGGGACTGGGATAAGTCAACCACAATGGTCAAAAGAGTCTAAAATTTGTTTTGTCAAAAATGTATTTTGAGTTTGTTTTTGGACTTGTATCTGATGTATGCGACTCCTGAATTTTTATTTCAAGGTTTGTAATAACCTTAATTCAGGCTGGTTTCTGAAAGTATGATATGTAATGTATGTTTGTTGAGATTTTGGAAATGCATGTATAAAGCGTTCCATATGCTTTAGAATGTTTATTTTTTAATGTTATGCTTCCATTAATTGTTTCACATTCGGTTTATATTATGTTTGCGTGGCACTCGCAATATCCTCTCAGGCGGTATTAGGGCGTCACAAACATTGCCATGTCATCATAATTTAATTGGCTCACACGACTTCATATTGCCAGATTATAATTTTTATTTTTCAGAAAAAGAAATCACCTATATAAGATGTTTCTTGTGAAACAAAATGAACTTTTTTTTCCAAAAATTATGAACCACAGAGAGTTTTTCCAAAATTTTCCTTAAGCACTAGGTATTTTTGCCTTTTACCGTATAAATAATTATTTAATGAATGACTATTCTCAAACCAAAAGGATTTATTGGCACTACAACACAAGTAGGTTATGTAAATATCTAAAAGGTAATTAATTAATTACTAATTGCATCATTTTATATATTTAGCTTAAATCATCTACCTTCCTACATTAAGATCATATCTAATCATGTAATAGGTTAAGAACACTTAAGATGTAGGTTTTATAAATGTGATGGGTAGCTTTTTCTTCTTGCATCAGTACATGTCCCTCTAAAATTTTGCCTTCTTGCTTTAACCTTTGCACACAATTACCTTTTTCTTATTTTATTGTTTTGTTATTGTATTCTCAAAAAATCTTTAGTTATTATATTCACTTATTCTCACAATTGAAGAAATGAAAATGTCAAATTCGTCTAATAGTGCAACCAATAAGACTAAAAATCACTTCAATTGTTGTAATTATGGATTGGTAACATTTATAAGGACTTCTTGGACCAAGTTCAACCCAGGAAGGCAATTTTATGAATGTGCTCATTTTAAGGTAAGATTTAAATATATTTACTATTTACATCAGATTTTAGATTGACGAGTTACTAAATTTGTATTATATATGTGATCTCCACAGCAAAAAAAAAAGTGATTACTTTGAAAAAAAAATTCATAAAAATAAGAATAAATGTAATAAATGAGCCTTTAGAGATCAACGACAAATTAAAGAATCGATTAGATGACTTTTTGTTGAGGAGGCTATTGATTTGTAGTTAGATTATCTTTATTATAATTGTTGGGTATTACTTAACAATGTACTTATTATAAGAGATACATTTACCCTATTAATATATGGACTAATATTAAATATTTTTATGATTAATGTATTATTATTATTAACTTATTTGGAAAGCGCTATAAATTTCTTTATCACCAATTAAGGCTAAACACAAATATAAAGCCAAAGTAATAGGAAATGTTATCTCCATCACCAAGTATGGATAAAGACCCACAAGTATATAAGAAATAGGATTGCAAATAATGGACAAATCATTAATAAGTTGGACAAGTATGACACAAAGTAAACAATTACAATTTTCATACATAAACATATATACTGTTTAAAGCATATATATACACCATAATTTGTCATCCGAATAAGATCTACATATAAAAATAGATATCTAAAATAAAAATCATTAACAAAAAAAACTTAACCTTCATATACATGAGCATATTTTTCATACAAAATAACCTCCATTTATATGAGTATATCCATATCCAAAATAAGCTCCACATATATGAGTATATTCATATCCAAAATAAACTCCATATATATGAGTAGCTAGTCTTAATGTGCATTACATACAAAAAAAAGTCAGTTCCTTCTTCTTCTTCTCTTTATCAAATGTGATGATTCTAGTGTTAATTGGTTGATTTGACTATCATGTATTCAATTAGAACATGTTCTTATATTATGACCATATTGCTTGCATATTTTGCATAACATCATAAGTTCTTTCCGTGTAGCTTCTTATAGGTTTTTTTCCTTTACTACCTCGTTACTCCTTACCATTTTTTTCTTTTAACCCTTTTAGTGTATTATGGTGGAAGGATTTCAAAACCATGAAACTTGGTAAGGATTTACCACAAATCATTACCAGAAATAGGAAAAATCTAACATACGTAAGCTGCTTCAAATTTTTCTTTACCTTACATCAAGTTCATATAATCATTTTGTTTGCCACCATCGTGTCTGATTGCAGCATAAAAATATTGATAAGGAATTCCATTAAAATCCCACCTCATACATGTGTAAGTCTTGTTGCCTAAATCAACAACATGTTGGTCAAAATTCATGTCCTTTACTTCAAACAATCTCCCACTACTAAAGTATGACATCCAGTTACTGGAAAGTTGTTTAAACTTCTCTAAGGTTTTATGGACCCTAGGACTAACAAATCCATTAAGTTTCTCCATCCCCTCCTTTTTCTTGTTAAATATCTGCTTCGTTACTTTTTTAATCATCTCAAGCATTGTGATGATTAGTTTGTTCTTAGCATCCTTGATGTTAGCATTAAAGTGTGTTCACAATGATTGTTCAATAACATGTCACATTTAAACTCTATACGATGAGTGTGCCTGCGCCACCTATACGTTGGTATCTTGTCCAATCAATCATAAATAAATGTATCAATACCTTCTAATTGCTTTATGTACCTGTTCAATGAAAAAAAAAAGTCCAACGTGACTTAAACAACCATATATATCAAAATCCAAATACTATCTAAAATTAAATAATCATATACCTTTCAAATTCATTGAAAGTATATGCTTTAGCCTCACTCCACACTATATTCTTTATATCCTTTATAATCTTAAATTTAGAATGAAGGTTAGCATAAAGATTTCTTACATAATATTTACATTCAATATCAACCATATCAACAATGAATACATGTTCCAAACTTTGTTTCCATTAATCAATAAGGTATATTAACTGTAAATGAATGTTTATAAGATTAAAAGAAAACCTAATAACACAATTTTACCTTTTGTCGATCAGAAATGAAACATTCAAGAAACCATTTCCATTTCCATTTCCATGATACTTGATTCTTAATTCTAACCATAGCCCTCATGATCGAAAATATGATATTATTTACATCCAATCCAATGGACGAAAGTAATTGCCCTCCACGCTTGCCCTTTAAGTGACAACCATCGGCATTTTTCACTAGCCTAAAACCAGCCAAGAAATCCTTTCTACAAGCATCTAAGCATATATAAACAAAATCAAAAGTATCTTATGGATACTTGATTATGAAAGTACCACCTGGACTTTAATGTAGCTAACACATGACTCCTCAAATCCTAAAATTGCTTTCCCTATTTACCCGCCAAAAGTTCTAATGTGAAGTTCTTTACTTTATATGACTTTTTATCTGTAATCTCAATATTAAAGTCCCTTAAAAGTGTTGCCTTAAGCTTTATAACATCTCACATAAGACAATATCTAAAATATGAGAGATATTTCTTTGTAATATATAACATATTTGTTGGGCTCCGTTTCCGAAGCCCAACTATCCTGAAACATAGAACGTGAAAGGGTGTCCTTGTAAGGTTACACCAATGTACCCTAAATAGAAGCCACAAAGGCAAGCCCACACAAAGGAATAACTAAATCACAATTTACTTCTAAAAAAATTGCAACTCTTAAATTCTAATTTATTTGGGAGCAAGAACCACCTCACACGGAGCTCTAAAGCTCATGATATGCTTCAAAAACCAAAGTATGATCATGGCCCAACCTATACATCAAACCGACCCCTCACTTCCTTCCAATCCATATTATTGAATTTGAGACCAAAGGCTATAGATTATATATGTAAATGTAGAAAAACGTGTTAGGAATCTGACGCTTCAAGAATCACCTCAATCAGAGGTCGGATGAAGGAGTTATGGCCCAACAAACCCCACATGCTCATATCTTGATTCCTATTGAACATACATTGGCGCAAATGCCATAACTCTCATTATAGATATCGGATTGACTTTGTTTTTGAACAGTTAGAAAGTAAACATCTAGGGCTACAACTTCCATGAAAACCAAAAATTAAAATTTTGTCGTTTTCTAGGCCAAAACACACGGACCGTGTGAAAACACACGGTTTGTCCGTGTGACCTATGGGTGAAAAATGGGGCTAAGCACTGGATTCACACAGCCCGTGTGAATTTTACACTGCCCGTGTGAATTAACACGGTCAGGCCATGTAACCTTCGGGTGAAAATAGCACTTTCGCACCCGAAAAATACGGCCCGTGTGAATTCACACGGTATGGCCGTGTAACCTTCGGGTGAAAAATCCTGCCCGACATCCCTCACTCAAATGGTCATAACTCTCAGCCTTGACATCGAAAAACCGCAAATTTGGTATCGTTGGAAAGCTAAAAGGACAAGCTACAACTTCTATGAAGACTATTTGGCCAAAATCACCCTAAATCAAATGCATAATTTGCCTCAAAGTTAGAACACAAAAATCCTACCCCAAAGAAAACTTGAAATTTGCAATGTAAAAACATGAGATGTCATAATCATCCATAATTCATAAGTATTTCATTCATATCAAATGAAGAATTTTACAACGCTTTAGTGGGCATTTTGAGCCATCTTACAACACGATCCAAAAGTACGAACATTTCACGAAATACAAATTCTCAAAATACGACTAAAGCATCGATTACAAAAATCAATCTTCAAAAGAACAAAAAATGATAATTGGAGTGATGCCTTTACGATGGACTCGATCACTCGGAACGTTGCTCATCGCCTGCGGAAGGGGAGGAAATGAAAGGGGTGAGCTTACGCTCGTGGGTAACAGTTTTATAATCGGTAGCAAGCAAAAATCTTTGAATTATTCATTTCCATGGTAAAAATTCACATTGAAATTCATGCAGCATATATTTCTAAACTTCTCAACATATTAAACCAATTCACAACTCACATAAATCAAGCATTTCTCAAACTTGTCAAAGAAAATAACACATGATCACATAATAATGGTTTGAGTAGATCCATAAATATGACGAACTACACAATTCCAGTTAATGGTCCTGTGTAGTTCGTAAATTCTTGAGGGAGTCTATAAAGAGTTCCGTGCCACTAGCGGACAGGCGGGAGAAGCCTATATCTTGGTCAATGTGCACGTGACAATTGTTGGATGGACTACCAAACCCATATAACATGTAGTTAATGAACTGAAAATCTATTTGCCTATATGGCACATTTCAAAACTTGTTTTTCATAGGCATGACCTATTTCATATGCATTTTACATCACCATTCCACAATTCACCCAAACACAAGCATCAAGGCCATTCCATAACTCATTCTAACACAAGCATCAAGTCATTTCATAACTCATTCTAACACAAGCATCAATTTTGAAGTAATTTGAAGTTATTCCCGAAATTCACAACCAACCACATATGGCATATTCTCAAGCATTTAGAAAACAATAAAGGCACATTTATAGGGTAGTTGGAAAGTCATTAAATTCCCTTTATTTTGAAAAGCATTTATGGCTCATTAACACAATCATAAAAATGAAACCCACCTTAGTTCCTTTGCTTGGAAAGTTGCTCAAATATGCCTCCCCTCTAGCTCTTCTTCCCCCTCTTGAATTTCTTCAACAACACAAAAATCCCAAATCAATAGACATCTAAATTGACAAACCCAAAGAACCCAATGCATGAAATTGATTCTAGAAAACTTATACCCACGCATTTCCTACAACCTTTGAACCAAAACCCCTTCCAAAACCCAAAAGGTTAGGAATATACTTACCTCAAACTTTCACCAAAGACTTTGTTGTTTGGCTCAAATGAAAGCTCTAAACCTCCTCTTGCTCTTTTCTTCTTAGAAAAACTTCAAAATCTCTTCTTAAGACCATGAAAATTCAAAACCTAAACAACTTCCTTCTTTCTCTCCCTTCTTTCCTTTCCACGACACTCTCTCTCTCCTTTCTCCTCTAATTTTCGTTCCCTCTTCTCCTCACACAAGTCAAGCCTTTTTCTATCATTTAATGAAGCTACAAATGTCCAAAATGCCCTTCCCTCAATGCCTTAAAATTTTCCAACTTAAGTGGTCTTCCAACTATACCCTCCATACATTCTTACCCTTCTAACATTTAATTTAACTTACCTACTTCATATAATCTCAATTCCATTAGTAAGTAAAGTAATTCCAACATAATTGATCTAGTAATACTCCCAAAATTAATTTAATCATGCTTATTTAAAAAAAATTGGGGCTAACAATATTACACTTTTATTTTGGTATTATCTACTACGCACATAATTGGATTGAAATGTTTTAATTTGAAATGTTGTGCCATGTTGTGTTAGATAAGCATGTATCCTTCATCTACAACCCTTCTTACATACAAAAATTACTTTATAACTCTCATTTTTGACATATATATAATCAATACGATTCTCAATAATATATTGCACTAGAGCTTGCCTAAACGCTTTCATATAATGAAATAACCTGCTAACCTTTAAAGCAATTAGCCTTAGCATAGCATTATGCACATTAAATTCCAGGAACATAGGCCCTCTTCTCCCTTTTTCATCTAAACTAGCATCCACGCTCCTAAGTTCATCATAATCTTCATATGTTGAATCTGTATTTATGTCTGGTATATTATTTATTGGAACTTCTTCTACATCACTATAAACATAATTTTTGATAACCTCTTTACTATCTCCCTAATCAAATATATCATTAGAATCATTTAAACTGGAATCATCAAAGTCATTAACTTCTCCTTGCTCACCCTCATATCTAGATCGTCAAATTCACTAACTTCTCCTTCCTTATGTTATTTGTGTCAAGCTATTTTCCCTCCTTAGAAGTATGTTGATTAACCTCATTGACCTCACAATCAACTTATTCGCCATCTTCTAAATACCTTTTTTTATCTCTCAATAAGAGATACATATTATGTACTCGTTTTAACCTTTTTGTTTTTGTATTATCTGAAATTCATATTTTTAGACTTTGGTTGGCATTAGATATGGCTATTGTAAGCACCTAAGTCTTCAATCTTGGAGAGATAAGGCTCATACCCTGCCTCTCTATGTATTTATTTTTTCGATCAATAAAACTAGCACAAACCCCCAGCAGGATCATGCTGGTTAAACCAAAAAAAACATTATCCAAAAAAACCTCCATAATCTCATAGCCATTTTTATAATTACATTAATCTTAATGATTATGTCATCCTTACTTCTTCTTTAATGTCATCCTCAAAAGGCTATCGACGAAATTTATAACTAAAAACTCCAAACTCTCCAAAGGCCAAGTCCTTTGTTGTGTATTTGAATTGCAACCAATGATTAAGAAACTTAACCGGTTCGACCGGTTCAATCATACAAACCTTGAACTGTCTAACTTTTTAGTTCGATTTTTAACTTTTCAGATCGATTTACTTTAATAAATTTTGTTGTTAAAAATCAATCAGTTTATTAATTAGTCGGTCAATTTTCATAAATTAATAAATTTTTATAAACTGAAATAAATTGATTAAAATATGTTTTTCAAAATAAACTTCAAATTCTTTGCTTGATAAAGATAATTTCTTTAAATCATATTTCAAAATTCTTTAATTTTATTCAATATTTAGTCAGTTTTATGATGGTATAATACTGGTTGAACCGTTCAAACTTTATACCTCTTGTCCACCTGGTTTAACTTCTGGTTTGGTTTTTAAAACATTGATTGCAACATGGTCAAATGATCTAACTTATTTGTTGGGACTTCTTCCATATCATTATAAATAGCCTTTTGCACAACCTCTTCATCTTCTTGCTCTTCAAAAATATCATTAGAATTAGCTAAACTAGAATCATCAAAGTCACTAACTTCTCCTTACTCACCCTCATATATTCAATCATCAAATTCACTAACTTCTCCTTTTGCACCTTATTTGAGTCAGGTTGTTTTCCCTACCTAGAAGTATGTTAATCAACCTCAATGACCTCACAATCAACTTGTTCACCATCTTATAAACATCTTTTTTATTTCTCATCATAAGATACATAACAATATCTAAAAAAGACTCCACAATCTCATATCCTTTTTTTAATTACAGTAATCTTGACAATTATGTCATCCTCACTTCTTAATTCTTTAATGTCATTCTCAAAAGACTCATAAGGCAATTTAAAACTAAAAACTCCAAACTCTCCAAAACCTAAGTCTCTTACTGTGCATATGAATTGCAACATAGTTAAATGATCTGATTCCGCTTCAAAATTATACATTTCTCCTCCTTCGTAGTGCATGCTTACAAAAATTTGAAGGTCCCACCTTGCCAAAAATGAAACTCAATCCTAAAGTCTACCACATAAGAAAGAAAAACAAACAAATAAAAGTAAGTTGTGAAATATTTAAATAAAACATATTCTTTAATTCCAGGAAACATAAGCTATGTACCTTTTATAAATTTTTCAACTCCAGCTCTTTCAAGATTCATTTCCCTAACGTTTGAGTTCATACCAAAACTCGCAAGCTTCAATATTATGAAATAATGAAAGAGCCTATATACAAAAACATATTTTATGAAGCTTGAAATAGTGAAAGAATCTGCATACATACTCAAACATATTTTATAAACCTTCAAATAATGGAAAAGCCTACTTACACATACATACTAAGCATCTAAATGAAAGTAAGCTTTATTTTGAAAAAATTTTGTTCTCTCCTTCTTGTAATTGTATCTTTATATGAATATTTTTCCAAGCTAACTTGTTGGATCCCGTTTTCGGAACCCAACCCTTGCTCTGATACCATACATGTTAGATCCCGCTTGAGTCCAGAATCTAACCTCTTGAGTGAAATCATGAAACGTATACGTCTTACCTTGTAGGGTTAATTCATTTAACCCTTACAAAGCATGAGCTTACTCCTTAAATAGGGCCCAACAATCGATCCAAAATTGAATTCATTTAACCCTCATAA